>JZLH01S0258159.1:29576-46572 GCA_001188425.1 Eucidaris tribuloides | reverse complement strand
TGCGTGCGTCGTGTGCGTGCGTGCTGTGACGTGACCGTGTGTGCGTGTCGTGTAGTAGTGTGTGATCGTAAAGCATGTGTGATATGTTGGTTGTGCGTGTGTGTGTGTGTGTGTGCTGTGTTGTGTGTTGTGTGTGTGTCTGTCTGTAGTGTCCGTGTATACTCAAATATTAAAAAAAAAACGCTGCTATCTTTACATTATTCACAACGTGATTTCAATTCTGTTTGTTATATGATACATTGGTGAGGGACTTCAAAACTTTTAACTCTGAAGTTCTGACATTCATTAATTAAGCGGTCATCTATGTGAATTTCTTCAAACATTAAAAATGCTACTTCTTCATTTCACAGAAGACTATTTGATTATGTTTTATCTATGATAGCTTGGTTTGAGCTTCCAATATTTTTACACGATTCTAAAATTCTTTAGTTACGCAAAATTTATGCGAATTCATTAAAAAACACGTTAAAAATTGGCTACTTTTACATTTTACAGCGATCTTTGATTCATGTTTTATCGATAGGTGCTTGGTGGGAGCTTTCACATTTTTTTACTCAGAATATTCTCGTCTCTTTTTTTGTGTGTGTGTGTGTGTGTGTGTGTGTGTGTGTGTGTGTGTGTGTGTGTGTGTGTGTGTGTGTGTGTGTGTGTGTGTGTGTGTGTGTGTGTGTGTGTGTGTGTGTGTGTGTGTGTGTGTGTGTGCGTGTATGTGCGTGCGTGTGTGCGTGCGTGTGTGTATGATTGTGTGCGTGTGTGTGTATGTGTGTGTGTGCGCATATGTGTGTGTGTGTGTGTGTGTGTGTGTGTGTCTGTGTGTGTGTGTGTGTGTCTGTCTGTCTGTGTGTCCGTGTATACTCGAAATATTTAAAAAAAAAACGCTGCTTCTTCTACTTATCACAACGGATTTCAATTCTGTTTGGTTTATATGATACATTGGTGGGGACTTCAAAACTTTTACTCTGAATTCTGACATTCATTAATTAAGCGGATCTATGTGAATTTCTTCAAAACATTTAAAATGCTACTTCTTCATTTCACAGCGGACTTTGATTATGTTTTATCTGATAGGGCTTGGTTTGAGCTTCCATTTTTTTACACAGAATTCTAAAATTCTTTAGTTACGCAAATTTATGCGAATTTCTTAAAAACACGTAAAATGCTACTTCTACATTTTACAGCGGACTTTGATTCTGTTTTATCTGATAGGGCTTGGTGGGAGCTTCCAATTTTTTTACTCAGAATTCTAAAATTCATTAATTATGCGAATTCATGCAAATTTATTCAAAATTAACGAAAAATGCTACTTCTCCTATACATTTCACTGCGGATTTTAATTCTGTTTGTCTGATATGGCTTTGTAGGGCTTTCAAACTTCTACACAGAATTCTGAACTTCATTAATCATGCAAATTTGTATGAATTAATTCAAAATTAACAAACAATGTTAGCTTCAACATTCACGCCATGGGTAAAATGTGAAAACGTGCCTTTTTTGGCTATCATGTGTTTTCCTTAACATGAATCTATTATCATCCGTTTATGCCGTAAAACACACATGCCCCCCTTTTTTTAAAGAAATTGATTGGTATAGCATAGTAAATATGCATACTGCTGCCTATACATCCTATTATTTAATAATCGCAATTTGACTCTGCATTTTTTTAAAGTAAGTTTGATGTGCATTGCTTTCTGATGTGATGGATGACAATGGAGTATACTGTGTGGAAAATTGATGTAAAAGTTGTATTTTCGACCAAAAGTGTGCTTCGGCGTCAAGATAACAAGGTTTCACACGTCGTGATATACCGTGCACGGATCACTAGGTCACTCAGTCAGGATCTTTATTTTTGTTTTGATATAGGACGGGATTGGGAACAAAATTGAGTGATTGAGTATGTTTTAATTCCTTTCGTATCTTCGTGATTTTTAATCATATATATGTAAATCGGTTGATAATGCACTACGTGTATACAAGGCATAAATTGTACCGTTCCATTTTAGATAGTTTCAGGGTAAAGGCCTGATTTCAGCCAAGAGGCTGCTTTGGAGCAAACGGTAAAACGACAAGACAAGATATCAAAATTACGAAAAACATTTGAACACAATAAAACAACACAAATGTAAAGCATTACATTAACATGTCTGAGAAAACATCCAAAAATATCTTTTAACAGCAAGTTTCAAGTTTCAGAGTAAGTGCCATTTCACTAAAAATGTATAGGCTTATCTTATTTTTCATTTTCTTTTTGGCTTGGTACGTTCGTTTCATGAAAGCCACAGGCTAACATTGACCACAGTTTAAAAAAAGGTGAGCTACATAATCCTCCATGATCCAATGGTCTTTGATAAGGTCTAAAAATGAAGCCCTGAAAAAATGGTATTTCAAAATGATTATTTAGTGCTTTAAAAAGTGAAAATCGTAAGTTGACCGGATTCACCTGCCCATTTCCTGCCATAGACTTACTGTATTTAGATCTAAGCTATTTTGTACTCGACCCGAGTACTTATTGTTTATTCATTCATATACCTTATAGCAAAAATTTCAGAACTTTTGTATCCTAGGGTGTTTATTTGTCCATTCAAACACTGATATGTAGCTCAGATAGCATTGTTTGACATTTTTGTTTTTAATTTGAAGCTTCACAATGTTAGCCTGTGTCTTTGAGTACGATCCAAACCCTCTTCTGACCCCCAAACTGCGTTGTTTCTTTGGTTATGTTGGTATGGAGGATACAGTTACCCTGGCGTGTTTTGAAAAACTGATTGGCGCTGAAAACATTTTGATATACATAACTATCACCTGTCTTCTAAGGATTATTGATATTAAAACCTGATTATTCCTTAGAAGCCCTCAGACGCTTCAGAGGATAAGCTCTTATACAACATTGTGGTACACTGTAGGCTACTGCACTATCATAGACCTGTCATCATAAGAGGTTCAAAACCAATTCATTGATTTTAAATGTCAGCCCTAATACGGGTAAAAAAAAACTTGAATTGGTATACATTTATATAATTTTCAAAGAAATTGATAGCTCAAGACATTTTAATCTTACAGTGAGGTGCAGAATTGATAAATAATCCGTTATTTTATGCCCTTTCAATAATGTCGTAATATATTTCTGAGAACACACACAATCTCCAAAACTTAGTTTTCAAATATGACTAAATGTGCTGTTTGTTGCAAGAAAAGGCCAAAAGAGACCCAAAGTGGTTAGTAAATGGAGTACACCGTTTTGCTACTTTGTTCAAATGGCGTGCATAAAGGGGCCGGTGTGATAGGAAATATGGCCCGAGGGTCCGGTAGCAATATCTCTTAGGAAATGCTACCAGCCGGACCAAAAAAAAATTGAAATCCCTCCAGAAAATACTACCTGCCCTCAGGAAATCTTACCCAAGGGTTGATAGTCGGAGGAAATGTAGACGCAAATCCAGTCGTTTTTTGTACCGATCAGAGGTAATATAGGCTGAAACCCAGTCGTTTTTACAAAGCGCTAACAATGATTGATCATCAAAATGAATGGTAATACAAGCATTTAATAATGAATTGATATTTATTATCTCAGGTATTAATATTCATCAAGATTTCCACCCATCATAAACAATTTGTAATGATAGGTCCAATAATGATGATGATAATAATGAAACTGATAATAATAATAATAATAATAATAATAATAATAATAATAATAATAATAATAATAATAATAATAATGAAAATGATAATGATTATAATGATAATGGTGATAATGATAATGTCAATGATGATAATGATAATAATGATAATGATAATGATAAGGATAATGATAATAATGAGAATGAGAATGATAATAATGATGATAATAATAATAATGATGATGATGATAATGATGATGATAATGATGATAATAATGATGATGATGAATGATGATGATGATAATGATAATGATGAATGATGATGATGATAATGATGATAATGATAATGATAATAATGATAATAATAATAGCAGTTGTTGCAGCAGTAGTAGTGGTCATGGCCGTTGTCCCCCCCCCCCCCGGGACTTTTTTTCTCTTTTGGATTTTAGATTTTGAAATAGTGGTGGGAAGCCAAACTCAAGGGAAGGAATATTGCAAATTTTACCTCAATACGTGTGCCAGTTTACACGTTATTGTATCTGTCTCCTGGTACACTGACTTATTATGTACACATTAATAGTGATTGGACGGTTTGTTACCTCTTGGTGTACAGTTAATGTGCAATATCCCAATCCTAACCCAGAGCCACTTCCCAATGTAAAACCACGACCTTAATCACAATCCTTAAGCCTTATCCTGAAACCAAATCCAAATCCTAAACCCTTCCATCTAGGTTGTACTGCTAGACGAAATAGTAGACTATGGTTGTAGACCAAGTGGTGAATTCCCAGTCAGATCGTGGTACGTTAAGCGATCAAATGTCATTTTTCTCATAAAGAAATCAAACAAATGAGTTGTTTATATTTAAGTGCATATCTTTACCTTGTAGGACCGTGTAGCACTAGCCGTGGGAACATCCATCAAAGCAACGCACGGGATGGAGTACACTGTCGACGAGATTGACCCGGTTAATTGTGCTTATGTAGTAATACATGTTATATGATTTGGGCACTTCTATACAGGGTGGCCCAGAAAGAATGCGCTACGAGTATAATCGCTAATTTCTTCACCATTATTGGCAATGTCACTTAATTTTTATTCGTTGGTTAGACGTTCTTTTTCAATAAATGATACCAAGATCATTGATTTTGAGTAAGGCGTTTTGATTCTAGGCGCCATTTTTAGGAGCAATGCAATTTCCCAATTCGGCAATTTTCTACAGCGGCGGTCATCAGAACGCCTAGATATTGTGGCCTCCGACTTGCCATGACAGCCACATACCAGACAAACGCGATGACAATGGAGTGTAGATAGCATCGTCTTCTTTATGAAAGCGAGGGCATTCCAGGCTTTCATAAAGAAGACGATGCTAGCTACATTCATTGTCATCGCGGTTTAGTCTGGTATGTGGGCTGGCATGGCAGTCGGGAGGCACAATATCTAGAGCGTTTGATGACCGCCGCTGTAGAAAAATTGGCGAATTTGGGAAATTGCATTGCTCTCTAAAAATGGCCTAGAATCAACAACGCTTACTCAAAATCAGATCTTGGTATCACTTCTATTGGAAAAGAATGCTCTAACAAACAAAATAAAAATTATGACATTTTGCCAATATATGGTGAAGAAATGGCGATTATACTCGTGCATTCTTTCTGGGCCACCTGTATATATTGATCGTTCAAGTGTGCCAACACTTCCGGTAATTAGTGGATTTCCTTTGCATGCTTATACATAGAGCGTCACACAGATGTTTGCAAGACGGGTAGTCAAATCCTAGGTTCAACATTTTTCTCCGGTCACGTCAGCCGCCGAAAACTCGCTCGGGGGGGGGGGGGTAGTGACGAAAATTATTTCTTTCAAATCCTAGGTCCAAAATCATTCCCGGTCACGCAGACTCTAATATAATTTTTTCTAAGATCAATAAAAATCAACATTATATTTCATGTTTTCAGGGTTATTTCACATTTCAAACACTCCTTTGACGAAAAAAGGGGGGTGATTACGGGGGAAAAGGGGGATGTTAGGGGTGTTAACCACCCCCTTTGGCAAAAGGGGGATGTTTGAACACCCCAACACCCCTGTGTACGCGTATGGGCTAATATATTTATATATATATATATATACTATACAGGGTGGCCAGAAAGAGTGCTACGAGTATGATCGCTAATTTCTTCACCCATTATCGGCACAAAATGTCATTCATTTTTATTTTGTTGGTTAAACAACATTTTTTTTCCAATAAAATGATACCAGATCATTGATTTTGAGTAAGGCGTTTTGATTCTAGGACCATTTATTGATGGCAATGCAATTTCCAAATTTGCCGTATTTACAATAGCGGTGGTCATCGAATGCGAATATTCTGGCATTGCTCAGCTTGCCATACTGAGACAAACCGCGATGACAAATGGAGAATACTCACATCGTCTTCCTTATTGAAAGCGAGGCCCATTTGTCGATGCGCGCTTTGTCGGTATGCGCGAGCTGAGACCCCAAATAAATCTGCGCGTTCCAGATGACACGCCGCTGTTGGAAAATTGGCAAATTGGAATTGCATTGCGCATCCGAAAAATAGGTGCTAGAAATCAAAACGCCTTACTCAAAATCAATGATCCTTGGTATCATTTTTATGGAAAAAAATGTTCTAACAACCGAAATAAAAATGAATGACATTTGCCTAATTGGTGAAGATTACTGATAATACTGTAGCCGATTCTTTCTGCGGCATCCTGTATATGTGTGTGTGTGTGTGTGTGCTGGTGTGTGTGTGTGTGAGTGTGTGTGGTGTGTGTGTTGAGTGTGTGAATGTGTGTATGTGTGAGTGTGCGTGGCGGTGCATGGTGTGGTGTGTGTGTTGCGTGCGTGGTGCTGATGTGTGTGTGTGTGCACTGTGGCGTGTCGTGTGTGTGTGTGTGTGTGTGTGTGTGTGTGTGTGTGTGTGTGTGTGTGTGGTGATAATGTGATGTGTGTGTGCGTGCGTGTGTGTGTGGGTGTGTGTACAAATACTACAAGTATGGTTCAAATGGTACATACACCTGGCCCTTTGGGTGCTCAGGGAGTCAGGGGCAGTGCCTCCAGTTTAAAAAAGAAGATCCAAAAGTATTTAAGCCAAGTCACATTGTGTGTAAATATATAGGCCTAGGTGCGACTAAACGTTGACCAGGGGACGTTGACAACACACCCAGGTAAATAGCGGTCGTCGTTGTTATTGTTAATGTATCCTTGGACATACTAACGAGTAGGTCCATGATGTATCCTAGTGGGATTACCCAAACCCTTTCACGAAACAGGGTAGAGTTGACAGCCACTTTTGATTTTGGTATCTGAGAAAACAAATTGCTGGTTATTGTGTTCCTCGTGCCAGCAAAGGTAAATAGTGAGCAGAAGCTGCCCCTATAGTGACAGTGTCTAGAGTCTCTCGTTTGATCTCTGAAGGAAAATCTCACGTGGAAGGCCCGGGGGATAATTCATATTTTTCATTTTCTTTAGAATTCATGTTCAGATTTCTACAAATTTTCAGAAATCATTCAAACAGCAAGAGGTTGCAAGGTTATTCGAATGGTTTACGTGCTATGGTCTCCTTGCGGACCCAGAGGTACGGCCCAGTGGTCAGATTTTCGTACAGTTAATGACATATTACACAATTTTTTTTACAAAAATTAAGTCAAAAATGTAAAATAGGAACTCCACAAATTGTTGTGTAAATTTTACCTAAGAAGTGAATTTTGCACAAATTTACGTAAACTATATTTGCCTAACATGTAAATTTTAGAAATATTATGTAAATCATTATGTTAAATAACATAATGATTTAAATATTTGTAAAAATTACGTGTTATGTGAAAATCTACGAAAATGTAATACAAATAAAGTTTACGTAAATTTGTGTAAAATTCATTTCTAAAGTAAAATTTACACGACAAATTGTAGAGTTCCTATTTTACATTTTTTTGCATTTTTTAACTTAATTTTTGTAATATGTCAGTATTATCTGATGTACTGTTTTCGAGTTATTAAAGATCAAACTTGCAAAATCTTATTTTAAACACCTATAATGGTACCACAGGGAGGTTTCGTCGAGAGCAGGTGAGCGTCCGTTTTCGAATGTCACTGTAGGCTTACAATGTTTTAGTTTCATTAATCACCTCCTCCATGAAAACTTCTTTTGGAAAGGGATTTGGTGATCGTGAAATTGGTAATAGCGTGTTAATTGATAGTAAAATTAACGGATCAAAAACTTCGCTGTTCAAATATTTGTTGTAGTCGTCATTGTTGTTATTGTATGTAGATGCTGCATACGGATCCAGTGAAGACTTCGGGTACGGTAGTCTTGGAGTAAAATACAGTTACGTCATTGAACTGCGAGATAAGTGGCGTTATGGCTTTGAACTACCAGAAAACCAGATCCAGCCAACTGCCGAAGAAATTTTTGAGGGATTGAAGACTCTGGGCGATGAACTCGTAAAAGAGTACATATGAAGTTCAGAAAGGTCAAGAACATTGCAAATTATCTATAAACTTCAACCAAAAAAGTATCGACATTAATTCATTCTGTTGGGTAGTTTAAGAAGTAACGAACATCATTTATTCATTCGTTTGAACAATCTTGACTCTTGGTTAATTCTGAAGAATTCACGGATTGCTAGCACACTGGAAGTTATACAACCTGAAGTAAATGGATAGATTTTAACTTGTGATTTTCGATAATAACATGACAATTTTTGTCCTTGTAACCAGTTGAATGAACACCATGTCATATACAAGAGAAAAAACACAGTCAGAATAAAAAAAAATGTAATTTAGATCTAGTCATTATTTGTTTAGTACAAATCGATGCGATATGAAAATCGCTATTATCAGGAAAGCGTAATTTCTAGATTAAGTAATTATATGACTTGGGACAACATTTACTTATAAAAAAACTGAAGTCTTCCTCGACATTACTATAAAATTTGTCATAAATAAAAGAAAAGATAAATTCTAATAGTTACTTGTGTATCCTGTAAAAAAAAAAAAAAAAAAACCCGTAATATTGATCTGATCATCGTTTAATACAAATCGATGTGATATGAAAATCGCTATGATCAGGAAAGCGTAATTTCTATAAATTGGGACAACGTTTACTTATCAAGAAACTGAAGTCTTCATCATCATTATTATAAAATTTGTCATTAATAAAACAAAAGATAAATTCTAATAGTTACTTGTGTATCCTGTAAAACAAAACAAAAAGCCAAAAAACAACGTAATTTAGATCTGGTCTCTGTTCGTTTAATACAAATTGATGCGATATGAAAATCGCTTTAATCAGGAAAGCGTAATTTCTAGATAAGTACATGTAATAATATGAATTAGGACAACAATTACTTATCAAAAAACTGATGACTTCGTCATCATTGTTATAAAATTTGTCATTAATAAAACAAATTAAATCCTGAAAGTTACTTATGTATCCTATAATCTGTGTCAAAAAGATGCAATAAAAACTAAATTTTTTCAATCAAATGAGGTTCTCATATTGTTCATAATTGTGTTAGGCCGGCTATTCAGGCCCGAATTTCAAATCATGAATGATATTGAAGAAACCTCGGATGTGTACAATATAACATCGTGCATGGAGAGTATGTTTGTATTGCGATGGTATGGAATTTGGTGTCTATTTTATGTAGATGTCGAAGTCTTTCATAATAAGCCAAGATAGATTAATACTATAGCAGTAAATGTTAGTATTTATTGGCAAATGGGGCCTGGTTTTATCTGAACCACAATAACTTAACTTACCTTCCTAACAAGAATAATGTATTGTCACACTATTTCATTCAAAACAATTATGTGGTGTTTTTCTGGTAAAAATGTAGTCTCGGCAGAATTATCAAAAACACTTGTATTTTGTTTAGATAAAGATATCGACAAATATTGGAAAACATTGAAAATTGTAAGCCATTTCACAACATTGTAGTGGCTGTTTATATGTCATTATTTACTATTTTACGTGGTAATTATCGGCCATTTTGAAATTTGCCCAGGGATAGAAAAATTGGTAAATCTGTCCCTTCTATAGATTTTGCATCGACTAA
Organism: Eucidaris tribuloides; assembly: GCA_001188425.1. NCBI lineage: Eukaryota > Metazoa > Echinodermata > Echinoidea > Cidaroida > Cidaridae > Eucidaris > Eucidaris tribuloides. Next base: position 36,881 of record JZLH01S0258159.1, on the reverse strand, counting down.
GCCATGAGAATCTTTGAAAAACTTGGTTATTTCACACCATAATAGCTATGAAAAGGTCATTACAAGGTATTACATGGTATTTGATAGCCTTGTAAAAGGTACATCGTGGGAGTGTCTGAACTGTAGAACACAATGGTGGCCTTTATTCCGTCAGCATTGTGGAAGTAGTGCAACAATGGAGAGAACAATGGGATACCCAAGCAATGTACCCATTGTAGGGTTGTGTGTGTGTTTGTGTGTGTGTGTGTGTGTGTGTGTGTGTGTGTGTGTGTGTGTGTAGTGTGTGTGTGTGTGTGTGTGTGTGTGTGTGTGTGTGTGTGTGTGTGTGTGTGTGTGTGTGTGTGTGTGTGTGTGTGTGTGTGTGTGTGTGTGTGTGTGTGTGTGTGTGTGTGTGTGTGTGTGTGTGTGTGTGTGTGTGTGTGTGTGTGTGTGTGTGTGTGTGTGTGTGTGTGTGTTACATGCGAAAAAATATCCGCGCCTGACCGCAATCATTCCCCCTCCTGACCCCTCAAAACGGATTTCTTCCACTGGTAAAGGTTTTCTAAATCTTCACCAATGATGAGAAAGCACCTTTGACAAGATTACACACTAAGAAATATAAGTTCAACTTTGCACCTTTAATGTCACACTGGGTGCAACTTTGCACCTTTCAGACATTTACGGGTGCACCCGTAAAGGTGCTCCCAGGGTGTAAAGTTGAATCTAATTTTCTTAGTGTGTATCAATGCCAAAACAAAATCTCCTTATTGAATTTTTCCAAGTCTGATTTCATAAACGTGAGTTTTTTGTTAGTTCATGATAATAGATGTAATCTGAATAAGCGATCATATATCAAAAGTTGAAGGTCTGATAAATAAAGGTCAAACATCAAGTTTTTATTGAAGTGTTTTGTTTAAGAATTAAACTCCCAAAACAGCATTATTCTAAAATTTTGACTTGAATTGGCACTAAACTTGATAAATCTTGAAATATCACAATAAAAGCTCAATAAAAGTGCAAATTAGAAACCAAGTTCCCCCCTCCTTCTCCATCTTTTCTTCAGAGATAGGCCTACAGGGTATCATTACAACCAGGGCCGCAGCTACCGGGGTTGTGTTCTGGATATCGTCGATAAATCTGCGGTTTTATCGGGAAAAAGTAAAAAAAAGGGCGTGAGAAAAAAAAAAGAGAAAGAAGGAAAAAAAGAGAAAGGAAAGGGAAAAGAGGAAGAAAGGGAAAAGGAAGATGAAGAAGAAAGAGAAAAGGAAAATGAGAGAAGATAAAAGAAAGGAGGAAAAGAGGAGGAAAGAAAGAGAAAAGGAGAGAAAATGGAAAAAAAAAGAAAATGAAAAGAAAACAAAGAAGGGGGAAAAGAAAAAGAAAAGATTAAGGTAAAGGCGAGCAAGGAAAGTCTCAGAGAGAGAGGGGGGAGAGAGGATGGTGGGTAGTACGGTGAAGACGTGGAGTCGGGGAAATGACTAGGTTAGGACGATGGAATGTACGTGTCGGCCTAGATAGGGTACATGTTGTCGGGTCAGCTCAGGCGGCGGGGCTGCCGGCTCGCGTCCTGGCTAAGCCAGCTGCACTGTGTCGTTTACCGGTGCAGTGCAGTATTGTATGGTTGGACATACTACTCATCGACAGCCTTTAATTGGTTATGTCGTATCTCAGAAAATATTCATTGGTTTCCCTTAATTTTGTCTCACTTGTGCAGAAAATGCAGCAGATTAACATCTCATGTTCAGATTGTTGACTCGTACGATACGAACGGAAATCTCGGCGACCGTGAAACGCATTTGATGTTTTTCACTCGGCACCTGTGTGAGCTCATTATGTAAACCGACCACCCTTCCTCTGTATTGATTAAGCACGTATTTATCATTTTCATTATCAAAAGTTTAAAAAAAATAATCAAATTTTGTTATCTCGTCCTAAGTAGGAACCCCCTCCGGACCTTTCCAATTTATCACAAAACAATATTCGCAACAACATTTGCACAAAAAATGCTAATTATGTATTCCTTCATCAAAAGCTGGCCCCTGAAAACACACATTTTCAAGGAAAAAATGTCAAATTTTCTCACCCTGGGAGGGGACCCCCTCCCAGACCCTCCCCAATGTATCGCCTTCCAACAATTGCCACACCTTTTGCACGACAAAAAGAGAGGTCAATCATACATTCCTTCATGAAAAATGGCCGCTGAAACACACCCCTTTAAGGCAAAAATGTCAAATTTTCTCACCCTGGGAGGGGAAGCCCCTCCCAAGCCCTCCCCAATTTATCACAAAACAACATTCGCAACAACCTTTGCACACAAATTGCCAATTATAAATTCCTTCAGCAGAAATGGAGGCTGAAAGCAAATGTTCAACATTTTTCCTCACCCTGGACGGGAAAATCCTCCCCAGACCCTCCCCAATGCCAATAATGCATTCCTTCATAAAAAAAAATATGGGGGCTGAAAACACACATTTTCAAGGCAAAAAATGTCAAATTTTGTCACCCTGGCACGGGACCCCGCTCCCAGACCCTCCCCAATTTATCGCCAGTCAACAATTGCCACACCTTTTGCACAACAAAAAGAGAAGTCAATAATGCATACTTTCATCAAAAAATGGCCATTAAAACACACCTTTTCAAGGCAAAAATGTCAAATTTTCTCACCCTGGGAGGGGAATCCCCTCCCAGACCCTCCCCAATTCATCACCAATCAACAATCGCCATACCTTTTTCCACTCCAGCAAAAAATACAAGATTTATATTTATTTCAAATGGAGATCAAAATATAAATTTTGGAACTTAAGCATTAATACAGTGGGTACTTAAATTTACATATACGATAGAAAACACTTAGTATGGTGGAATCGTTTACCCCACCCGCCATCCTTCGAACAACCGTTACAGCAGGCATTTTCATTTTTAACAGTCGGCAAATTGACCATGTACACCCCCCATTCAAAATGGTCTAGCGACGTCCCTGATTACACCCCCACACACAGACACACCGTCTTTTCATATAAAACTTAGTTTGTGTTCAATAATATGCAACGAGCCAATATATGGCACAGATGGCAAACACACAAAAAGACTGGGTAGTAAATTACTCTGGTTAGCTGCATTGATGGATTTTGCTACAATAAGTTGAAAGAAACCTGTACTTGTACATTCCTGAATATGCATCTCGGGTATGTATGATTTATCAAATGTCATCTTTCACATCTTGAAATAGAACACAATGACGTATCTTCTGCACTATAGCTATAGCTTCCACAGCAACCCAAACTTTTGATTTGATAGCCATGAACAAAAACTGGCTCTGCGTGATAAGTTATATTCACTCTTTGATCCGTCACTGACAATAATTATCTCTCTTCAATATTACACACAACCTTTCACTGCGATTGTGTCAGACAAAACACAAACATGCAGACACCAACATATGCGGTTTCAGCTAAAAATAAGGTTTACTTATTTTTCACAAACTGGCAATACAAACAATTTGATACAACTCGTCAATTTACAAATAAAATATGACAACACAAACATGTTTTCTATCTCGAAGTTCATATTGTAGATCTTTAGCTTATACCACATTGTAATTCCCATTCAAAGCACATAAATGAAATTGCACTCTTCTATTTACAATATTCTCTTCAGTGTCTGTTATCACCTATCTCTTGTGTGTACAATGCCTGCTTGTTTGTTCAAGCGAGTTATTCCAAGTTGGGTAAACAATATAAAGGTATAGGCTACTATAAATTTTGGATTCTACGGCAAACCATAGTTGCAAGTAAATTATGGGATATGCTCTCACCTCAAAGTCAAAGTGAAATGTTGATTAGAATACCAACATCATTACCTTCCACATATGACGGGGTGGTAAAATCCTGATAAACTAAGTTCGTATTTTGTATTAGCCCATCCAGTCCAATATATACAGTTATGATAAAATGCAGCTTGAAATCGGTGCCTGGTAGCCCCGCTTTGGACTGTGCCAACTTTAGGGAACATCATTATACAGTGTATATGTATGCACCGTGAGTAAACAAAAACGAAACCCAGATTCAATATAATAATTCAATAATAATAATAATAATAATAATAATAATAATAATAATAATAATAATAATAATAATAATAATAATAATAATAATAATAATAATAATAATAATATAATAATAATAATAATAATAATAATAATAATAATAATAATAATAATAATAATAATAATAATAATAATATATATATATATATATAATAATAATAATAATAATAATAATAATAATAATAATAATAATAATAATAATAATAATAATAATAATCATTATTATTATAATACTAATAATACTACTACTACTTCTAATAATAATGATAATAATGCTACTACTACTACTACTACTACTAATAATAATGTCTTCAGGGTGGCCACTTCAGTCTCGTAGACTGCTCTACTTGCGGGCCCTGCATAACATAAAAGTCATTATTACACTTCTCTTTTCTAGAAATCCATCTTCATCATTGTTGACAATATCATTTTGCTTTGTTATAATTAGTGTTAGTTATATTCATAATGATAATAATTATAATAATAGGAATGATGATAACAATAATAAATGATTAATTTTAACGGAAGTTCCTCATTTATTGAAAAATCAAAATACGCATTCTTCATACAATAATAATATACATGTACAACATAATAATAATTCAATAATAATAATAATAATAATAATAATAATAATATAAAAATAAATATAATAGTATATAGTAGTAGTAGTAATAACGTTTTATTTACCCAGGGTAGCCACTTCAAATGCACTGCTCTACCAGCGTACCCTGCATAACATAAATGTTATTATTACCCTTCTCTGTTCCAAAATGCCAGGCGCCTGGCTAGAAAGCAGAAGGGATCATTTTTTAAAGTGTTTGGTATGATGCGGCTGGCGCTCGATCCAGCAATATTCTGATTGTGAGGCAGAAGCTCTAACCACTGGGCCATCACGCCGATTTTGGAATGACAACATGATCATTTTAATTTCATATGGTAAATTGGTAATTGACATCTAGTTACAGGTGAAACAAATCCAAGTCTGTAGTCGGGTTGAATCACTTGGTCCTTGAGTCACCAGTTGACTTGAGTCACATATTACTTGAGCTTAAATCCAACTGAGTCACATAGTATTTCAGTCTAAATCCAGTTGAGTTGAAGAGTATTTGAGTCTGAAATCCAGTTGAATCACCTATCGCTTGAGTCTAAATGCAGTTGAGTAGCCTAGTGTTTGAATCACAGTTCAGTTGAGTCACCTGGTGATTGAATCAAATTCCAGTTGAGTCACTTAGTGTTCGAGTCTATATTCAGTTGAGTCACCTAATATTTGAAGGAAAGTCCAGTTGAGTCACCAAATGATCGAGTCTAAATCCAGTTGAGTCACATAGTGTTTTAATCAAAGTCCAGTTGAGTCACCTAGTGTTTAAATCAAATTCTAGTTGAGTCACCTAGTGCTTGTGTCTAAATTCAGTTGAGCCACCTACTGCTTGAGTCTAAATCCAGTTGAGTTACCTAGTGTTTAAATCAAATTCTAGTTGAGTCACTTAGTGTTCGAGTCTATATTCAGTTGAGTCACCTAGTATTTGAAGGAAAGTCCAGTTGAGTCACCAAATGATCGAGTCTAAATCCAGTTGAGTCACCTAGTGTTTGAATCAAAGTATAGTTGCGTCACCTAGTGTTTGAGTCTAAATTCAGTTGAGTCACGTAGTATTTGAATGAAGGTCCAGTTGAGTCACCTAATGCTTGAATCTAAATCCAGTTGAGTTACTTAGTGTTTGAATCAAATCACCTTAAATCACCTAGTGCTTCAGTCTAAATCCAGTTGAGTCACCAGGTAAGTAATCAGGCCTTGAGTCAAATGAGTAACCTAGTGCTTGAATTAAAGTCCAGTCGAGTCGCATGACCTTAAAGTCTTGAGTCGAATTGAGTCGCCTACATGTAGTGCTAGAGTCTAAGTCCAGTTGAGTCACCGAGTGCTTAAATTGAAGGTGAGTTGAGTCACCTAGTTTTAATTGAGTCACCTGTCCTTCAATCATTGTATCAAGTTGAGTCACCTAGCTAGTTGGGTTACCTATTATTTGACTCCCAAGTTGAGTTGACTCACATAGTGCTTCAGCCTTCATTTGAGTTGAGTCTCTTAGTGCTTGAGTCTAAGTTAAACTGAGTCACATAGTGCTTGAGTCTCCATTTGTGTCATCACTGTTGATTTTTGAACCAGAAAGGTCATCTGAATTACTAACTTCTTCTTCTTGGTGTTCTGCCACAGGGCAGGTGCACACACCAGAGTCCGTACTATTTCTTCTTCCATCCGTCTATCCTCTGCCTTCCACTTCAGTAGCCCATACGTCAAATCACCCTTCAGATCAGACAAGATCCCAATTCTCGGTCTTCCTCTCCCCCTTTTGCCATTAATTTCCCCCTCTACAACATCTCTCATCTAACCCACTACATACGTATTATTAAAGACACTATATAACACTGTGGAAGACCCATTTAAAAAATTGTTGAACTTTGCAATCTGACCTATATGACAGTGCTTGAATGGACACATAAACACCCTAGAATACAAAAGTTTGGACAGTTATGCTGTCACTAGTGCAATATGTACAGATACAATTGGCACATGAATTTCCTATCGGGCGATAGGAAATTCTGCAACACAGCAGTCTATGGGGCAAAGCTGGAATGGTCTCCCAATGATTCTCACTTTTTTAAAGCACTTAATGATCGTTTTAAACTGCAGGGCTTCATCTTTAGACCCTATCAAAGACACTACTACTACTAGCAGTGGGAATCATGTAACTAGCATTTTTTTAAATGGAAACATTGTTATTCAGTGCCTTTTATACCCAACAATTAACATTTAACTCAAATTTGGGGCAATGCCTGCGATTATTCTAATTCATCGTACCGCATCTAATTCAGTATCCAATCTTAAATCTAAAATTAGGAACTTTAAATATATATTTTTCTTGTACACATTTACATCTGGCTTTTTTTGGTAAAAATATCATATGTGACATTGTGATTAATTCGAATTTCGAAGTGACAAACAAATTCGGAAATGTAATATTACATGTATTTAGAATTTAGAATTAAATGCCATTTGATTTATTTGGGGGTTTTGCTAGTTTTCCAAGCTTCGCTGACATTGCAAGATCCCTCTGTGTTTTTGGACAGGGAAAATGAATAAACAGAAATGAAAATGAAATTACCAGTATTTCATTCTGTGGGTGTGTGTAAGCGCACAACTCCTCAAACTGCACGACGTGCAAATT
>JZLH01S0258104.1:2224-19718 GCA_001188425.1 Eucidaris tribuloides | reverse complement strand
ATTAAGTTACAAGATGATTGATGATGGCGTTAATGAGATATCTTGAACACAAGAAATGACCAGAAAGAAACATGAAAAAAAAAGAAAAAGAAGAAGAAAGATTTTGACGAAATCTATGGTGATCCGCGGTTACGCGGATCACCAAAAAATATCTACTTTCTAATGTTTGTTTACCTTGTTGAACGTGGGTAAATAATTTTTGAATTTCCTATAAACAAATTGTGTATTTTTGCTTCAAATTGAGCTTTTGGACTTGTGAATTATTAATTTTTTCTTCGTTTTTTTTTTGTAATTTACTGGGGTTGGCAACTGTGTACTGATGTCGGCATCGATCAAGCTTTGTTTGCACATAAGTCCAAAGTTCCAAACTCTAGTTTAGCTTAAAGCTCCAGTCATATGTTTTAATACCAATGGTTACTTGAATGGTAAAATGATGGTCAGAAGGGAAACAAAATCTTACAGCTTCCTTTAACCAAAAATGTTGACAAATTCTGAACCCATGGGACCAACTCCTGATTTCCAAAGATCGACTGAACTCGTGGACAGAGTGTGTGTAGTAGGCCTATAGATATTCTCAGTGTTCTTCTTAAAATCCAGAGCCTAAAGTTTTGTTTCCTGCTTTCTTTCTGTGAATGATATTTCCTTCCTTTTACATGTAGTTTTACCTTTCTTCTGTACATTTACTTCACACTTTCTTCTGTACATTTACTTCACACTTTGAGAATTTGTTGGGCAAAATATAATGTTTACTGGATATTACTGCCATGTTATTTTTCATGATAGTGTGGATTGTTAAGTACTGCATAGTTTTTCACAATCACAAGAAACTACAACTTGTATGGTTGTTGGTGTTTTTTCAGTCAAAATGCTACATATAGATGGAAAGGGGGACATTTAATTTGCAGTAATACCAAATTCAAGTAAAATGAGAACGGAGTGTAGATAGGGAGAAACTATAATAATTTAGTAGTAATAAATGATGATGATATTTAAATTATTTTATTTGAATATTATTGTGTGGTCCATTATCACAGTAAAAGGCAAAATTACAAAACATGTCATAAATGTAGGAGTGCAAATGCTTCAATGTATACTAAAAGGACTTGCACACATATACTCAAAAGGATAATAAGAAGAAGAACAATAATGATTATACAGTAGATCTTTTTTTCATTATTTTTTTCAATCAGAGTTAATGTAGTCCCATGGTTAAAAAAAAATATATATTATTTTCACCTCACACACGAAATATGGAAGGTCATACATAGTTAAACAGAGATCACCATGAAAACACAGTCTGACCTTGTACTTGAGTTTTGGTGAAGTACACTTTTAGGCCAAATAAAAAAAAAACATGTTTCTCGTCCCCGCCCGCTCCAAATTTTGAGGCCGCCCCGATTTTTTTTTATTTTTTATTTTCAAAAATATCAGAAAAAAATTGTATGAAAACGGCAAAATGTCCCGAAAATCCGTCGGAGAAACAAGTACTTACTTGCAGTTCATGAGTTGCACTTGCAGTTTTCATTTGTCTGTTTAAAAAAGAATCGAAAATATCCAGAAAATCCGACGGGAAAGAGTTCTTTGGATTGCGATATTACCTCCAACTCGGTTTCCCTACTTGTGATGTCTGTAGCTTTCTTTCACGTACTAAATACTGAACTGTCGCGCGCAGTGCAGAGACAGTACAGTGTGCAAACTGGCTGAGCTGGTGGTTAGTTGTGATATTCAGCAGTTTCATTGCATCATGCTCCAAGTGGATGCAATGGAGGGTACAATACGACTGGTCAGTGCAACTAGACGGATCGTACCCGATCTATCGTACATGTGCGCACCACCGTCACAAAGATCACAATTGATCAGCTGTCATCTGTCAATACCGCGGAAAGTTTAAATGGTTTTCGTTTGTGTCCGGGGTTTGTGTCTACATCTGAAAGCAAGTGTTTTGATTTTGACACGGGGATTTTGACCATGGTGTTCGTGTGCGCGTGTATCAGAACGGCGAAAGCCATTCTGAAGCCGTGGTATGCTCGGTCTGTGCTGGAGGGGAAGACACGGCTGTGCGACGTGTTTACGGAATTTGCGACTGGGGACTTCGACGGAGGGACAGGAATCGGGGATGAATACCAGACAACGAAGGTAAGCACTAGCCTTTTCTCAACGCGAGTTACAAACACTTGACGAGCCTCAAACACAAATGGAAAAGAAAATGCATTGCAAAATGATAGGACAATATTTAAGATTGTGCCTTTTGAATCTGAATTCATTCCATTGCATTGTCAGTCGTATTCTCCCTTGTCAGACCCAGCATCTGATGACACACTCATCATACACATGTTTCTTTGTCTAGCCTAGGCTGGGCAATTGGCTCGCCAAGCGTACGTAATTCGTGTCAAATTGTCGGCGTAAATGGCATTTCGGGTAGATGACCGATGCCATTTTTTTTTAAGTAGATGGCATGTCGGGTATATGACCCATGCCATATCCCCCATTTTGGTCTGTCTACTGTGCTAGCTGAGCAAGGGCGTAGGCTGGTTTGGGCACGGGGAGGTGTACATCTTGGGGAGGTGCACATCTTGAAGGAGGTGGAACTAAAGTAAATCATGCGCTGAAAGCCTGAGAAAAAGTCAAATTCGTTTGCTTGCCAGGGGCGGAACTCCTGTGGCTCTGCGGGGGGGGCGGGGTGTACGTGCACCCAGTCAACCCAGCCTATGCGCCTTGCTGAGCATACATGTTTAGTGACGCCATTTGCTCATGTCTGCCCCCCCCCCTCCCCACATGTCAAAATTGATTTTGCGCCACTGGGACGCATGGGCCATGCAATCCCCCTTTTGGTCTTGGCTACGCCATATGTGGTGTCATGACTCCCCCCCCCCCGTATTTTTAAGCATAGTGTAGTTGTCTTGTACATGACCTGTCTTTCTTTCTTTTTTGGGGTGGGGGTGGGATTGTAGATATCTCCATTTTCTCGTTTGTAGGACTAGCACTAGATATAGATGGCTGTCCATCTGTGCAAATCCTGTGAAAAAATCTACATTTTTAGTGTACATGTATCAGCAATTCTGAAATTTAGCACACACATTGGTCTTTAGAAGACGATGTGCAACTGCGAGATACATTTTTATAGCTTTGATTTGAAGTTGGGTTTTCAAATCAGAAAATCTGAATGAATTATTTTTTTGCACCTAGCTAGAAAATCGGACACGTTCAGGGTAATTTTTTTTTTTGGTGTGAAAAACTTCTGTTTGGGTGGAACATCCCTGGAAGTACCCCCCTCCGCCATACTGACTATAAAAACAAAAGGATTTGAAGAAAAACAAATGGGTTTAATGTACCCACTTGCCCCATAACTACTACAAAAGAACAAAAAAATGGCATGGGTCATATACCCGACATGCCAAACTACATGTAGTTCTCACCTTGTGACGTCCATGTAGGCCTACCTGTCTATGCTCCACTTGTATTGGGATAGGAAGAAGGCTCACTAGGAGCTAAGCAGATACAGTAGCCACACTCACCAAAGATCGATGTGCAGTTAGAAATCTTGAAACCGGCTATCCTGTAGACGGATGCGATGCCTTATTCCCCGGGGTAGTTCGCCGGGCAGTTGTAGGGTACAAGCTTAAGTCTCGTGCTTATGGTAAAATTGTGTGGGGTGCATGTTGTGTACAACCAATGTCATATCTTGTTTCATTTCAGTATTGTGGCATTTAAAAATTACCTGAGACCTGTATACATGTATTAACATTCACATAAATCCTTAAAAAAACTACTTTGAGCAGAAAAATACCTGTAAATTTTTTGTCAATATATCAAACCAAAAAGAAGGGCAATGTTGTTCAATTTTTCCCTGTTTTATTTCTTTGTTTACAGGTAGTGATCAATGTAGGAGAACGAAAAGACAAGCTGACGGTGTCTGTGAGTGCCAATGAGACATTGGATGACATCGTGTCCTGCCTTGGCCACTTCATCGAGTTTGTTGTGGCGCCACCAGAATCAGAATCAGAGCCACCGGCAGGTGCTAAAAAAGAGGTAGATGCTTTGAAATTGATGATGGCAACCCAGCGCCAATGTAAATGCCTTCCCCCACCATTTCCAGAGGGTAACAACAAGACCAAGCTAAAAAATGACATACTGAATTGGTGTAAGCACAATGAATTAGGCTGGACAAACGATGCTGTTGAAAGCGAAGGAAAGAACTTTGTGGGTACTCTGGCAAATGTGTTTTGGGAGCTGGATGGGCATCATGGCACATTGAGTAAGCGGGGCTGCAGTGTACCGTCTATGTTTGAACACTTTGTTAACTACAATCAGCCACAAAAATCGAAACATCGCAAAAGATCACACACTAACCTGTCCAAGCAGAAAGTCGATGAATTGTCACAGACCCTGTTGCACTTGTGTGGCAAGGTGTACATGAAGCGACAGTCTTGGAAAGCTGCAAGAGAAGCACTACTTAGACTGGGAGACAACCTGAGAAAGTATTCAACCTACTTAGAGGAGAAGCTGGACTCGACTCAAGAAATGCACGAGCGGAAGACGGCCAGAACAGATGTTGATGAGTGGGTGGTATATCCTGCAAGCGGGATGAGTCCAACCAAGGCAGCTCGGTACAAACCCCTTCATGATGCTTTGCGACTAGCCAAACCATATGAAACCATCTGTGTTAATGAATACACACCAACTGACAGAAGGAGGCGATGTGAGTATTTGAAAGAACTGGTATTTCCGTGCAAGACAGTGAGGTATACGTACACTGGAGCATCATGTTTTTTGCATTTCATTTGGAAGATCAGCATTACAGACTCAGAGACAGAAATCCAACAAAGAAATGATGATAACAAGGTGGCAATCAAGACAGAACTACCACTGTACCATAGCAGAGCAATGCGACGAGAGTTTATTGGTAGCTTTGGAAGACTAACCGGAAACAAGGTGGCACCATTACGAGAGGCGTACCGTCGCCTCACGGGAGATGCATCAGCAGCAAATTGCTTGTCAGAAGCGGAAGTCGATGAAAGAATCAGACGGATTCTGGATGATGAAGATCCAGATTTAGTTTGGGACTTAAGAATAAATTGCGGCCGTCCTGAACAATATCAAGAATTTCTCACAAAGTGTCAGGAGTTTGTTCGAACCAAGGTGGAGACAGCGGTAGATGACCGGCGTCACGATCCTGTTGCAGAAAACGGAGAAGCAGTGACCCACCTTGCGATGGCCATCAGTGCACGAGATCTGCATGCCCAGGTTGCAGTAACCTGTGATGAAAACATTGCAGTACCATCTGTGCAATGGCTCAGACTACAATTCTGGCCAAGTAAAACGTCTTCTGCAGCTTTGCGGAACACCGGGAGGTTGAAAGTGAAAATGATGATTTCAGCACGTCAACATCGAAAACATCATGCGGACTCGTACTATGCTTCCGCGATATTCCGTTACGAGAAGGAATTCGCCGTAAAATTTCGAGAATATACAACTTTCGTCTGTGAAGATGATAAGCACAGCCTGAAGGTAGGAGAACCCAACTACCCAGTTGCTGCTGTGGACAGAGGAAAACGGGTAATAGTCGGGCTAGAGCAAACAATGACAGTGGGTGACCACGACTTTACCAAATTCTCTATGAGCCCATCGGTTAGTTTTATCGCGGACATACCCGAAGACAGCGAAGGATCATTCTATGAGGGACAAGTTCATGTAGGTCTCAAAGAGAATTCCTTTGAGCCATCGTCAGCTCTAAGACATGCATGTGAACTGGATAATTTATTGACATCCAACAAACCCATCGAGTGTCACTACCATGATGGCGGGCCGGACCACAATATTCGGTTCACCAGGACGCAACTCGCTAAAGTGGCATATTTCATTAAGCGGGACTTAGATGTATTGGTATCAGTTCAAACTCCACCTCATCACAGCTGGAAGAATCCGGCCGAACGTGTTATGTCCAACTTGAATTTAGGATTGCAAGGTGTGGGAGTCATGCGAAATGAGATGGCAACGCTGGAGCCTAAAATCAAATCAGCAAACAACATGAAGGCCATAAGAAACCTGGCAAAGAAGGAGGAGAATCTCAAACAAGAAGTTCTCGACTGTATTCAGCCTGTGAAGGTGCTCCTTGAAAGTGTGTTTTCTAGGCTGCAGTTGAAGGGACGATACTTCCAGGTCTTCTCATCTGCATCAGAAGAGGAAATGGTGGAGATGGCAAATCAGCTCAAGAAGATAGATGAGGATTTTTCTTGTGACGTCCTACTAGATACATCTAAGCCATGCAAGCTAACTCCAAAACTAAAGGACTTCATGAACCAACACTGTGTTTGTGGCCACTACCAATTAAGCATCAGGAAGTGTGGAAGAGAAGGCTGCGTATGTACTGCGCCAAGGACCCCCCCTGATGTGTTTGATGAGCTGTATCACCTCCCTTTCCCAGTCCCACAACAGGAGAAGTACAAACACTTTGAGGTAAGACTGTCATAAGTTTGTGTTTGGCTCTGATACTGGGGAACCCAGTTTCAGGGGAATATTAATGTTTTATGTACAGTTTATGAACAAAGTCATAACATAACATTTGTTCATTTGTACAAAGTCATAACATTTGTTCATGAGAGTAATAAATCACATTAAAAATCACTCCTCCAGGAAAGAAAATGTGACACACATAACACATTACTTTATTTGCATGTAAATTTTATATGGTAAAAAAACATGTTTTTTATTCATTTGAAATCATTCTGTTCACAGTTGTAAGCAGTAATTGCCAAGTTGACCATCATTGATTCTATTGTTGCCTGTGGGTGGAGATATAAATGCCTCTTAACCTCATGAAATTGAATGTGGGACAGTGGTTTCCTTCATATGTCCACAGTTTCCATTAAATGTTCTAGAAAGTGGTTTGAATTATAGCTTTTCTGTGTTTAATATAGCTTTAATGTGTGAAACACTTCTTTACTTTTTTTGAGAGTTCATCTTCATGCATGTTTATACATCAAATATCAAAAGACAATCATTAATTAAGAGATGAAACGATTTTGTATTCATGTATTGACTTTTAACTAGTGCATTGTATTTGTTTTTTCTTTCTTTTAAAAGGATTTGTATGGCAAAGAAGAAGCATCTGCAGAGCTCCATGTACCGTCCAAGATACAGCGGGCTGCCCAACACCACAGAATGCCTTTCTCTCCCTCGTCACAGCGATCAAAGAATGCAAAGATGGTAGTACAGGTAGGTCATTAAAATAATTTATAAAGATTTAGATAATTTAAAAAAAGAGGTGATATTTTCTTCAAGTAAAACTTTACATGTAAATATTGAAACAAGCTGTTTTAATCCCTAGATTATGAAGATTATGAGTTATATTTTCTTGCTTGTATTTAAATCTTTTTTTCCTCTCGGGATCATGTCACTTTTATTCAAAAAAACTTCTTATGATGCACTACACTACACTTACATATATTTGCTTTATGTCATCAGTTTTTGTTTTAAAATTCACACTTTGTATTTTGTTCTCTTTTGTATCTATCAATAATCAAGTAAGTTTGTAAATTGTAGAATATCTGCATGTTGTTATAGATGCAAATGCAGACAGAATATTAAATCTATTTCAATTCAATTGTTTGCTTGTTCATATTTACTGCAACCTCCACCATTATTATGCATAGATAGTGTGCACATTTCTTCCCATTGGACTGAGTGTATTGTTTTTACAATATGTGCCAAAAATAATGATGACCTGATACATGTAAATGTACTTTTATCTTTCCCAGTGTGGAGAATGCCTCAAATGGAGGGTCTGTTACTCTGCCCGAGTGCTGAAGGCTGACCAGAAACAACAGCTGCTACAAGCGTTGGACACTCTTGTGTACTCCTGTGGAACCTGTTTCTTGGATGTCATTACAGATGACGATGATGACGATGATGCTACGTCAATCTTCAGTATTGTGTTCGTGAATGACAAACTCACATGTCAGTGTCCAATAGAAGCACCATATTATGTCACATTTACTGATCCACTGTGTTTCTACTGTGGTAGCGAAGATGATCTTCATACTGGCAATGATACTTATCCTCTGTGTGAAATGTGCAGAGTTGCGGGCAAGGAAGCACGAAAGAAGAACACGCGAGCATTTGCACCAAGAAATGAACGCTAGCCAAGTTGTGGCAGAACAGTAGCGTCTTCCAGGACATGTGTGTTACATAATGAAGTACATGCATTATGAACTTTGGTGGCTACAGGGACATGACGGCAGGAACAAGTGCTGGACACTCTTGTGTATTCCTGTGGTAGCGGTGTCTTGGGTTTCATTACAGATGAGGATGATGCCACGTCAATCTTTAATCTTGTTTCTTTCTTATGACAAACTTGCCATTGTGAAATATAAGCTCTATTTTATATCTCACATTTACTGACCAATTTGGGATTTGCTGTGTTAGGGAAGGAAATCTTCAGTTTACAGTGATACTTGTCTTACTCTCTATGTGAAATGTACGAATATGGGGTCAAGGAAACATGACAGAAAAACATGCAAGCATTTATCAAGAGCTCAAGACTAGTAAGTTGTGGTATAACAGCCGCATCCCTTTCATGTCATGTTTATATTTTGCAAATTTGGTAGAATCTTTAAAGCCATACAAAACTACCCAAACATATTGCATCTCATTGTCGTAAATGTACTGAATGTTGAGTGGGGAATGTTCATTACCTTTATAGAATTTAAGTACCCTACATATTTCAATTTTCTTCAACAAAACTTACAATAAAACAAAAGATAGTTCAGATGTGCCACCACGAGAAACACTTGCTGCTCATTTTAGGATGACAGTACACTGTTTTGAGATTTGAATTTTCGTTTATAAATTTTTAACTTTTTCATTTTAGAGCAGCTGGGCTCATGTAAATGTGATATTAAAAGACACCATGCAGCAGCTAAAGCAGTTGGCACTTCGGAGGTTACAGCTGTAGACAAGGTTGTACAGCGCATGTACATTTTAGACAAGATGAGAATAAGCGCAAAAGAGTGCTGCATCACTAGAAGTTTCTGTCAAATGACAACCTTGAGTTGTACTTGTAGAGGAATAGGATACATTGCTGTAAAATTGTACTTACAGTTTGATATGTTGTTTTAGGGCGACACATATTGTGTAGTCTTGTTGTCGTATTCAAACATTATTGCTGAAAGTCAGGTTGACTTATTCCAAGTGCATATATTATCTTTCTGGGAAGCCAAAGCAATTTGTACAGTTTGATATGTTGTTTTGGGGCGACACATATTGTGTAGTTTAGTTGTTGTATTCAAACATCATTGCTGAAAGTCAGGTTGACTTATTCCAAGTGCATATATTATCTTTCTGGGAAGCCAAAGCAATTTGTACAGTTTGATATGTTGTTTTGGGGCGACACATATTATGTAGTTTAGTTGTCGTATTCAAACATCATTGCTGAAAGTCAGGTTGAGTTATTTCAAGTGCATATACTGTATATTATCTTTCAGGGAAGCCAAAGCAATTGGTACATACAGTTTGATATGTTGTTTTGGGGCAACACATATTGTGTAGTCCTTTTGTCGTATTCAAACATCATTGCTGAAAGTCAGGTTGACTTATTCCAATATCTTTCAGGGAAGCCAAAGCAATTTGTACATACAGTTTGATATGTTGTTTTGGGGCGACACATATTGTGTAGTCTTGTTGTCGTATTCAAACATCATTGCTGAATGTCGGGTTGACTTATTACAAGTGCATATATATTTATATCTTTCAGAGAAGCCAAAGCAAACAGCATTATGCTCGTTTTATTTATCTATTTATTTTTTTAGTACATAGAGCAATAAGAGTTTGTGCTCTTTTTTTCTTGCCAATTGTTTTATTGTCCATTAAAAACAAAATACTTCTACGGTTTACGTTTTGACAACAATAATGGTGGAAAAGTACTGTAAGTTACATTCATAGCAGCTTACTTTGTACATGTATAACTAAAGCCTTGTTACTTTCCAAAACACATCACTGATATTGCGACATGAAGAAAGATTATAAATCAAATTTCATGTCAAAAACTCAAAGATATAGAGTTAGTCTTGCCACAACTGGGTAGGGTGATTATTTTCTTCAATACTAATCTTAAAAGCAATACCTGTAGAATGGCTCAAGTTTCATATGTTCACCAGCAAAAATGTAGTTTGTACAATGAAAACTTTTACCCCAATTTATATAGTGCTACCAGTTGTAACTCAATACCCGAGCCAAATGCACAAGTGAGCTATTGTCATTGCCGTTTGTTAACTTTTCTTATTTCATCATTTTCTGTGAAACACATGACTGGGTTTGTACCAAACCGGGAAAAAATTATCCTTTATAAATAGGGAAAGTGTATTTAAGGTTCTTAAATGGTACACCCCCCCCCCCCACCCAAGGGCCAAACTACAGTACATGTATATGTATAAATCATTGTATTTTCTAGGTCCAGAAGAAGTACAGCCAAGTTATATTGTGTAATGATCCCCTCGTATTTTAATGGTATTGAACAGTTGTTCATGACACAGTAGTGTCCTCTTGAAACTTGGGGATGTTACATTGCCATTTTTTTCTTTTTAAAATAGATATCCGTATTCTGCAGAATCATTTATGTGGCACAGAGAAGCAAAGTGTGTGATTTTTTTTCAAATGTGGTCCCTTTGGTACATGTAGTTAGACATTGGCCTCCAAGGGCCAAAACTATGCCCACGAGGAGGTTTGAATGACCACCGGTGAGCATTGTGTCCCCCCCCCCCCCCGCTCTTGTTTATTCTTTGGAGGGTGTTCTAACAAGTACAAGATTATTTTTGTCTAAAGGTGTGCTAAAAATTACATACCAATTTGTTTTTTGTTTTTTTCATGTCATGCTGAAGTAGTATTTTTGTTAATAAAACATTGTAAATATGTTCAGTTCTCGTGTGACTTACAATGCTTCCATTATTTTGATGATTTGTGTGATTGGAAATACACATGGAATTGATTGAAATTTCAGATGTCGGCCATCTTGAAAAATAAAAAATAAAAATAAAAAGCCCCTCTTTTTCATTTTTTGCAAAAACCCGGACGAGAAACATATTTTTTTTTTACTTGGCCTTATATGTTGTACATGTACAGTATGTATGCGTCATTATGAACTAATAGCGTTCAGTGCAAACAGTTCAAACTTTTTGCAGGACATTTCTATGTGGATTTGGGGTGTAAATATTTTGGATGGCCAATATTGACTCAATGATAACATTTTTTCTGTTTTTTGGCATTTCGACCTTCATGCTTTGGCTCTTGGGGTATGTATAATATGCAATTAAACCAGACAGTTTGCCTTCAGTAACACATTACAGTGTACAGCCAGTGAGTTAGTGTTTGGTGTCTATGTATAGTACATGTTCATGTACACTGCACATGTACATATATCTTGGAATATGATATCTTCTGCCTGTTTTTGTACTGTACATGTAAATGCTGTAAGTACTTGAATGCAGATCAAATTATTCGCCAGGACTCATGAACCATGAAGAAGTGCATGTAAGTTTGTGAATTATCGCTCTCTTTCCATGAAGCTCTTGAGAGTTAATGAGGTGAAAACACTTGAAATTTTCTGAAATAGAGTTGACAGTTTCACATGGATTTTTTTAAAGTCTTTAGTAGACCTACTCTTCCATCAACTTCATTTCAATTGAATTAAACCCATTGGGGACTAAGTATGAGATATCTTGTGTTACGGTCTATGGAAAGTGTGCGTTATATCAAAACCAAATCGTCTCCAGTGGGTCAAGAATATCGATTTCAAGTGAATATGTGACCATTATAGGCCTATCTACAACAAAACAACACTTTATATTTCACTCAAAGGCAGTTGGGGCATAAGAAAGTGGCAAACCATTAGCTTGATTCATGATTATTGTGTTCTGTTTTAGTGCTGTTTGTTCGTATGTATGTTGTGTGTGTGTGTGTGTGTGTGTGTGTGTGTGTGTGTGTGTATTTGTGTGTGTGCCGTGTGTTTGTTTTTGAGTGTGTGTGCATGCGTGTGTGTCTATGCGTGTGTGTATGTGTCTACATGTATGTGTACACGTGTGTGTGTGAGTGTATGAATTTATGTGTATTTATGTGTGTGCGTTTTGTGTGTTTGTGTGTGCCATGTATTTGCGTGTTTGTGTGTTTGTGTGTGTGCTTTTGTGTGCATGCATGTGTCTGCATGTGTGTGCGTGGCTGTGTTTGTGTGTGTATGTGTGTGTGTGTGTCTTTGTATTCGCACGTGTGTGTGTGTGTGTGTATGTGTGTGTGTGTGTGTACAACACTTTAAATGTAAGCCTGGTACTGGCAAAAATGTAGGCCTAATTATTAGAAATACGACAAATACTGTGTCTCACTATCACTCCACAAAGTAATTGTAAAACCCTATTATATTTGATTATAGGAGTCTAGCTATTTGAATTGAATTGACCATGTTGTGAAGAAAGAGATACATTGAAAGACCCATTACAAGACTGCATCAATAGCATTACAATGGCTTCACCCCTTCTGGCCAGTATGTAGAGTAGAGAATGGACACACTTTGCTTGTAATGCTTTGTTCAATACAGAACCTGAACAAATAGAATTTAACTTAACACTTTCTTTGTCTGGTGGACCAGCTTACAGGAGTATAGTGGAGATGGCAGCTGTGTCCAATAATGACGCTGTAACAAACACACACACACACATGTTTTTGCCATCAATCGAGGACGTAATTTTCAATTGATTAATAATATGCAAATGAGGACCTTTGTGTGTGATATTCGACAGTCACCCGCGGACACACTCGGTTCCAACCGGGGACACCCATGTGTATAAAATTTTATGTTTGATTTTTAACAGGCAACCGAGGACGATTTTTGTACACAGTAAAAAAAAAAAAAATGATGATGCCCTCAAACAATTGCTTTTTAAATTTGCAATCGTTTGCACTAGGTTATGAACCGTGGACCATCCTCGGTTCAGACATCGTCCGCGGTCTGATAGTGGAGTGTCAAACTTTCATCCGCGATTGACGGCATTAAACGCACACACACACACACACACACACAAAAAGAAATCACATAGTTGTTGTCAACATCATAGTACCTTCTTGAAAAGCCTGTCAGTACCATTGAAGAATAGATTGGGTTTAGGATTTGCAAGACCATCACTTCCCTTCATCACAAACAAATCGTAGTTATTACATGTAGTAAATGTACGTGTACTTACAAATGGTGTGTTGAAAGTTTAAAGGCATCCCCGCAGACCAGGAAAAGATTATTCATGCCCTTAGGCTATTGATGAAAGGCATGTCTGTGAAATCTGGGGGTCAGTGATTGCCTAGAAGTTGAAAAATGCAGAGGAAAAACAATAGCCGTTTAGTGTACGTTCTATAGTAGGAATTTTTTTCTCGCGAGAAAAAAATTCAAATCTGAGTCTAACGATCACTATAATTCCACCATGGAGCTACAAACACCCACTAAAACGAGTTTCTAGCTCCTATATTTTGCTAAAGGTTCCCAGATGGCATTGTCTTCTAAATGACATTGTGCTTACACAATGTTAATTTTAAGGCACGCAAAAGAGATCCCTTGCCTTTAAAGTGCAAGTTTAGTTTTGGTGCTGTTCTCTTATCTGAAAGCTTTATGCCCAAAGGTCATATCACAATATACAGAGTTCTTTTGAAATGTCTTTGGCGATTTTTTTTTTGCCCAAATAATCAATGAAATTCTCGGGGGGGGGGGGGGGGAGGGGGTCCCCTGGATTTTTTACTACCATTTTACAGTAATAGCGTCTCGGCATACATGTACCTCAGTGTGTGTGGATGCCTTTGCTATCACAGTAACAGTGCTGCATGTACATGTATGTAATTCTCAATGAACCGGATGTCATTCATTTAGTCATTATTTGTACAGTGTGGATTGGGTTGTGTGGTCTTGATATGGTCAGAACAGTTTTTGCACATTTTATTACACTGACAATACTTTAATCTGCATGTACCGGTTTAACACTCTGATGGGAAGTTAGCAGAAATGGAATTCGACTCTTACGGCAAAGCCACTCTGCAAGTCTGCATAACTCCCCTGCTACCATGTACAACCGAGGGAGGGGCACTGCCATTACAAAAAATGTGTAAAAAAAGGTTGTTTTTCAGTTTTCACAGTCTGGCGGTGTACGCGCATACATTGAAAAGGGTATCAAAATCAGGAAAAAAGGCTATACTTTTAACAGAAGCTTTACTTTAAAACATCTTTTCAGACTTGAATACTTGTTTAGGGTATTCAGCAGAAGGTTAACTTTAAAAGAGCATCTTTTCAGACTTTTATACATGTACTTGTTTAGGGTATTCTGAGATCGACAGATAATTATGTGTTTTACAAATTTACGATGATGTGCAAGTACTT
Source organism: Eucidaris tribuloides (assembly GCA_001188425.1). Taxonomy (NCBI): domain Eukaryota; kingdom Metazoa; phylum Echinodermata; class Echinoidea; order Cidaroida; family Cidaridae; genus Eucidaris; species Eucidaris tribuloides. Next base: position 5,320 of record JZLH01S0258104.1, on the reverse strand, counting down.
TTGCCGTTTCTTCCAAAAAAGTGGAAGAAACCTGTTTTGTTTTTGTCTGGGATGAAAAAACAGTAAATACGAGTGGAAAAAAACTGCCAAGCTTGATGTTAAGGCAAGACATTACATGTAGGCCTACATGTACATGTAGGTTAGGTGGACCATAGTTGACAAGTTGGCAAGTTATGAGTTAATCTCTTGAACTGTGGCTCTTCTCCCATTTAGTGTATTTGACCTGTTTGGACCTGTATTTGACATTGTGGACAGACAGAGACAAATTCTATGACTGCACCGCTACACTAGGGAAACTGACACTGGAAAAGCAGGTTCATGGATTACGATGGTGCTTCCTGTACCAGGGTTGGCCGGAGTGGGAAATACTATGAAATATACTACTTGAATGTTTTCAAGTATTGGCCAGGTGTTTCAGAAGTATTTTCTAGTATTTCCCTGTACCTCCCTAGACATCTAGTTCCCAGTATTTCCCGCCTGGGTGGGAAATACTGGAATTTACCAGGAAATTGCCAACCCTGTTCTGTACATAGTACAGTAGATGGCTTGAGCATTTCCCTCAATTTGAACTGCAATCTTCATGTTGATGTACATCTACATTGAAGGAATCCTCCTAACCACTGATTTCATCAAATGGTCAGTCTTTTTAGCTTTGAAAATAACCAGGCAGATTTGAACAGGGTTGGCATATTACCCAGTCTGAATCTTATTCCCCACCCCAATCATCTGGGAAATATAAATTCATCCCATTGAATTTGTACACGAAAACGCAATTTTATATTGGACGGTGTCAAGGAAATATGACAACAAGGGGGAAATATGGATTTGATATCAGTGTAAAAATTTTCTTTATTAATGGATTTTTTTGTAGAATGTTTTTAAATGACCCAAAATGCAAAGCAAACATGTAATATCAATTCTAAGACTGCCAAGTTAAATAAAAGAAGGACTAAAAATAATTGCACTGATCCACGTTGGGAAACCACTTCCTTCCTTCCTTCTATTGAAGTGGGTTGTGGAAGCTTGTGAGTTAACTTTTTGTAAGTGATAAGACTGTGAGAAAATCTGCTTTTTCAGCACCATTTTGTGTGGTAGTCTTTTTTTTAATAAAACATTCAGCGTATTTCCACAGAAAAAAAGGTGGAACTGGGATTATGTTTTCCGGAAGGAAAAAAAAATGTCGCTGTTAAACCATCCTGTTTCCACAGAGCACAATATACTGATTCCGTGTTCCCAATCAAGCAAATACTGTGTCAATCGAAAGTCAAAAAAGTCAACCTTTGAGGTCGCAATGCATTGTGGTCCAACTGGCATATTGTGACAGTGTAGTAATTTAGACCTGTTGTGTTTAATCAGTGTGTAAAAAATAAAAAAAATTAAAAAACGATTGACTACTGTATGTGCATCTTAAATTTAACTACCGTATTTGCCGGTGTATAAACCGCACTTATTTTCCGTCGGAAAAATCAGAAAATAGGGGGTGCGGTTTATACACGGGTACAAGCAAATGTCTGTTTAATTGCCCAACATAATTTACAGTAATTATCATAGTTTAACATGGCAATAGCTTCCCTAATCATTCTTGCTATTAAAACTAATAAAAACATAGTATTTTTTTTGTCACAGTTCTTATAAAATTCAGCTTTTAATGCCACTTGCGCCCGTATTGCGTCTCCACTCTTATGCGATGCAACCCTAAAATGAAAAGTGGGGGTTTGTTTTTGACCGACGGACATGAATACGTTCGTTTTTTACCCATCAGATATGAATCCCACTAATATTTAGTTCCATATTATTATAGTCAAAATGATGGTCGGGGGTTCGTTTTTTACCCGTCAGACATGAATCCCGCTAATATTTAGTTCCGTATAATGGTCAGCAGGATTCATGTCTTACAGGTAAAAAACGAACCCCCAACCATCGTTTTGACCATAATACGGAACTAGATATTAACGCTACTCATAGTGATATTTAGGGACAGTGATTTTGTGTGATAACGGAAAACGGACGGAATTTCCGGAAATCACAACTTGAAACGGAAAATGAGTTTTCAAACGGAAAACCTCTTTTTTCTCCAAATTTTTACTTTTTGAAAGGAAAAAACACGAAACTTAGAACAAAAATTAGAAAAAGTTGACACAAAACACAGAAACAGCGAGAAATATTTGTTTCAAGTTTTGTGTAAACGGAATTGTCATGTTTTTTCATGTATACAAAGTCTATGGTAAAACGGAATTTCAGTTTTTCAGACAGGTTGAAACGGAATTCCAGATTTTTGGAAACGGAAAAGGCAAATTCTTGAAACGGAAATTCACTGTCCCTAGATATTGCAACCCCACCATTTTAAAAAGAAAATCCCGCTGTTAATTTTTTTTTTTTTGACGAGGCCGAAAGTCGGAGGTGCGGTTTATACACCGGCAAATACGGTACTACTTTAAAGCTAAGTTTGAAGATAAAGTGGTGTCTCAGACAAGTCAAGGCTGGCCTTGAGGCCAAGTGTGTTGGGCCCGATTTACACCAAAAGGCCGGCCCGAGGCTGGCCTCGGGCCGGCCTAAATTGGAGGCCCGAGGACCGCAATTTTGTGCATTTACACCAAATATTAGGCCGGCCTAGAGGCCCCCTTTCCAAAACTCGCTGCATTGTGTCTCCCTATATGAAAGCAATATTTTTTCAGGCGTGATTAACATCCCTGTCTCTCGTAAGAGAGTCGACTTTTAAAAAAAAATGTTGGAATGAGACTGTGAAGTAATTGTGAAGTAATAAACAGCAATATTTTTCATATCGTGTAATGTTGATGTTGATACAACCAAGGAGCTCCTTGATACAACTTAATGCCGTTCGTAGCAACACTAGAAAGAAAAAAGGGAGACCTATAATGGATGTAATACTTCATGTATTTTGTTGTCTTTTTTCAAATTTACGATAGTTGGTTTGATTGGCTTGATTCACGGTAACCTGCACGGCACCCCTGCATACACCGGAAGTACGGAGCGGGCATTGTTTGGGCATTGTGTATTACGTAACAGCGCCGCATCGCATGGTAAATTGGGGGCCCGAGGCCTCCTTTCCATTTACACCGAATATAGGCCGGCCCG
>JZLH01S0258093.1:61094-72817 GCA_001188425.1 Eucidaris tribuloides | reverse complement strand
TCTCAAATCACCTTTTGAAATAGTGTACATGTAAGTCCTTATATTAATTAAACTTTTTTAAACTTATTGAAAACTGCATAATCAATATTAATTTTCTGTTCGTTAAAGTGGCGGCATACTTTTGTGCAACAATGTGAATAATCGGCTATATACTCTCACATTGTAAATCGTGGCGAAGATGCCACGTTCAGTTCAGCACTCAGTTTTTTTGGGGTTTTTTGTTTGTTTTGTTTTTTTGTATTTCACGAAACATCTAGATGAGGTAAAGTCACTCTTATCTAGAGGAATATACTGAGCTTATCAGAGATTTAACCGCTCATAGAGAGATTATACTCTTGCAGGCCGTTTCCTAAATCTTTGACGAGTTTTTTCAAGTGTTGATAGGATTACTCTTTTTGTCAATCGTTGAAATGTTTCGGAACGTAGATACATCTTTTGTAGCATATTTTTTATAAGCATGCAAGAATGTTTGTTAACCCAACTTACTTCACCTATTAGAGTGCTCAGTTGTTAAAAGGACTTATTATGATTTTGGAAGCTTGCTCGTCTGGTCGTCATTACATACTATACTGATTTACACTAAAGCAGAATGCACGACGGAATAAGTTTACGACCCAGCTTGTCTTCTTTGCCCCAAAGGAATTATTTTCGCTTTCAAAACCGCTCGCTCGCGGGATTACCTCTATAACTTCAAACGAGCGATAGCAAAGGCAATATTGCATAGAAATTCCTTCTCCAAAATCCATCACCTCTTGGCATACCTTTTGCGTGTGCGCTATTCTGGACACCTCTATAATAAAAATTGAGATCCCATAAAGCATTAATGTCAAATCAGATAGAAGGGTTCAGTATAATTTTGTGTTTTTTTTATTATTGTTGAATTCATTTCAAAAAACAATGTTAACCGAGGGTCAAAATATAATCATAAACTGCTGAAACTCATGAGCTTCAGGGGGCTCCGCCCCCTGACCCCCATAAATCATTACTATGTTTTTAAATGAACTGCTATCGGCACTTCATAATAAACAAATGTATATACCATAGGAAGTGCAAAAAAAATTAAAAGCTGGGTGGTTTTTAATCAGTTTTGACTTCATTTTACAGTTTTGACTTCATTTTACAAAACAAGTGTTATCACAAGGTTAAAATAAGCTCACAAATTGTTGGAACTCATGAGCTTAAGGGGGCTGCGCCCCCTGACCCCCGACAAAGTATCATCATTTTAGGAAATTACCTCCTATCAGCATTTCATAATACAAAAAGTTACACCTTCGGAAGTGTCAAAAATTTTGAAAGTGGGAGATTTTTAGTGATAATTGACTGTCCATTTTACGAAAACTGGTGTTTACAGAGAGTCCAAATAGCCTGAAACTGCTAGAAGCCGTGAGCTTCAGGAGGCTCCGCCCCCTGACCCCCACCTGCCACCCTACTAGGGATTATAAGGCGGGCCCCTGGCCTCCACCCGTTAGGATCGTCAGCCCCTACCCAGCATAAAATAAAGTTCCGCGGCCCCTGTCAAAGATCCATTTTCTTGCAGTTTAAATTATTTGGATTTACTTTGAAAGAACACACCACAAAACGTGTTTTCTTCTGGGATTTTTCAAAATTTTCCAAAACGCTCGCTCGCTACGCTCGCTCGCGGATTTTTCAACCAATCATGACATACATGCAAACATATTCCTGTAAATATAAACAAGAAAAAATGCAATGTTATTGCAAAAATACTGACAATGAAAATGCCAAAACAAACCCTAACATTTCAGTATATACGGTACACTGCGTACGTAGCGCTTTAAATCCATAATCTGAAAATACAATTTCGGGTGATCGGTGCCCCCTCAATGAGTTGACCCACGGTACGCCACTGTTCACATACAATAATCTGTTTAACCCCGACCAATACGGTTTCAGGAAATTGCACTCCACTGATTTATCACTAGCTCAATTTTATGACAGAGTATCGACTGCCTTGGCGTATCATGGACACGTCATAGACGTGTTCATGGATCTCAATAAGGCATTCGATACTCTGGATCACACAATACTCTTATCCAAATTACAGCATTATGGTATCCGGGGAGTTCCACACGACTGGTTTTCTAGTTATCTTTCAAATCGTAAACAATTCACGTGTTACGAAAACATTCACTTCGAAACATTGTCTATCACATGTGGTGTTCCCCAGGGATCCATATTGGGTCCCTTGTTATTTTTAATATACATAAATGGTATTAGCAATATTTCTAATGTACCTCAATTATAATTATTTGCAGATGACAGTAATGTTTTCCTGTCTCATCCCAATTTCAATACATTCGTAAATACTCTGAAAGCTGAATTACCCAAATTGTCCACATAGTTCAAAAGCAACATGTTATCACTAAATTTACTTAAAACCAACTTTATCTATTTTAAGCATCCTCGGAAACAAACCATTGCCCATCGCTTCGAAATAAAAATTGATAATATTATCCTGGAAAGGAAAACGCATACAAAATTCCTAGGCATATATATTAATGAAAATCTAAGTTGGTCCAATAATATCAACTCTATACTAACTTCCACCTCTCGAAATATTGGTGTCCTGCATAAATTTAAGTATTATTTACCGAATGAAATTCTGGTTATGTTATATAACACATTAATTCTACCTTATATCTCATATTGTAACATAATCTGGGCCAGTTCAAAAAACCAGTGTACAACCTCTCCTCACTTTTTACAAGTTGCCCTTTTCATGTTTCGTTATAGCCCCAACCTTTTACCCATATCGTTTAATAATATGTTCAGAACAAACCAAAGCCTTCATTCATATTCTACCTGACGTGCAACCGACTTTCATTTACATAATCCCATTACAGCTTTGGCGCATAAGTCTATTAGACACTCTGGCCCAGACGTGTGGAACTCCCTACCAGTCGAAATACGTAACCGTCATAAAGGAATTCTTAATCACCCAATACTCGGGTTAATCAGTTTTGTTGTTGTACACCATATCCCAGCTAAACCAGTTAATAATATTGATGTACTTTGACCATACACCCCACTGAACTGTCACTATAATATTTGCGTTTTCAATTTCTATGTTTATATACATGCGCAAATGTTCTGTTTTATATACATGTACTGTACAATTATGCATGCATTATCTAATAATTATGTATATCGGATACGTTTACTATCTGTATCTCAGCTGTTTGTAATACACTATTCATTTCATTTTTTTTTTTTTGGTTTTGTTTGTTTATTATTTTTTAATTGGTCTGGGACATCGCTATTAAGCTATGCTTATGTGTTAGTCCGCTTTGTGTAGTTGTATATGTGTTCATATGTTTATTTCATAACATACAATTGCAATATTAATAATTGTGTTATTTATGATAAAATGTTACTTGTACAATTTTAAAATTGTATTGTAGGTAATCATGTTGAAAGAAACTACACAATAAATGCAAATCATCAATCACAATCAATAATTTTATCAGCTGAGAAATATATCACGTGTGCCTAATTTATTAAGTATATATTTTTCAATGACAGGATAAACGTGTCTGAACTTTGTGTTTTTAGGGTGTTTGTCTGTTCAAACACTGTCAGATAGCAGTTTGACAATTTTTTTTTTAAATGGGTCTTTCCGGTTATACAGGGGCCCAGAAAGATATGTTACGCAGAATAATCGCTAATTTCTCACCATTCATTGCGAAAATGTCATTAATTTTATTCTTGTTGAGTTAGAAAACATTCCTTTTTTCCAATAAAGTGATACCAAGATGCATTATTTTGAGTAAGGCATTTTGATTCTAGGGCCATTTTCGAGGCAAGGCAATTTCCCAAAATTCGCCAATTTTTCACAGCGGCGTCATCGAAGGCGCACTAGATATTGTGGCTCTGACTTGCCATACCAGCTCCGGCATAACCAGACAAACCGCGAATGACAGATTGGAGAATGTAGGCTAGCATCGTCTTCTTTATATGAAAGCTGGAATGCCCTCAGCTTTTGCATAAAGAAGACGATTGCTAAGCTACACCTCCATTGCTCATCGCGTTTGTCTGGTATCGGGCTGGTATGGCAAGTCAGAGGCCACAATATCTAGGCGTTCCGATGAACGCCGCTGTAGAAAAATTGGCAAATTTGGGAAATTGCATTGCCTCTGAAAAATGGCCCTAGAATCAAAACGCCTTACTCAAAATCAATGATCTTGGTATCATTTTATTGGAAAAAGAATGTTCTAACCAACAAAATAAAAATTTTAAAAAATTAATGACATTTTGCCAATAATGGTGAAGAAATTAGCGATTATACTCGTAGCATTCTTTCTGGGCCACCCTGTATAGTGTCTTTAACACTTTGGATGCTGGGCTAAAATCCAGGGACCTGTTTCATAAAGCTGTTCGTAAAGCTACGCACTTTACAAACGACTCATGCCAAAAAAAATTCTTGTCGTTTTAAGATAGTATGATTAATGTCAATTAGATTTTGCCCAAAGATAAAGTTTGTATTGAATTTTTTTAATGGTTGTTAAGAGTAAGAATGTTAATCTATGTTTGCATATTTCAACATTAGCAGATGTGATTTCAATAGTTTGAGTCACATATGGCTTGCCATATTTACAGTCATTCGTAAAGTCATGCGCAACTTACAAACAGCTTTATGGACAGGCCCCTGGTGAATTAACCAGAAACTGGATTGTTGTGTAGTTATGTGTATAAACTTTCAAACAAATACGATTTTATCTATAATTTCAAATGCAATCGAACTAAGATCAACTCATTTATTTAGTTGGTTTAATCTGTCTTCATTTCATGAAAAATATCACGTACCATGTACATGTATCATATAGTCATTTGAGTGACATTATCTTTGGAATTAAAGGCAAGGTTCACCCTGACGTCAAGTTGGATTTAATAAAAGTAGAACAATGGGAGAAACATATTAACAAAAGTTTGGCAAAAATCCACAAAAGAATAGCGGAGTTACTAAGTTTCAAAGTTTTAATTTTGTGACGTCACATACGAGCAGCTCCCCTTATGTCATGAATTGCCACTCTTTATTGGTCCATGATAATTGAATGTTGTTTTTTTCACAGAAGCATATAACAAATGTTTCTAATTACATGTATATATTGAATGCACAGGTAACATTTTAATTTTCTGAGAAAATGGGACTCTATGGAATTCATATTACACAATGGGGGAGCTGCTTGCACGTGATGTCACAAATTTAAAACTGTAAAAATTCATAACTCCCTTATTCTTTGATGAATTTTCGTCAAACCTTCACTAGTGGGGTTCTCTCATTTTTCTGCCTTTATTGAAATCAACTTGACATCAGGGTGAGATTCCCCTTTAAGAGGTATGAAGATAATTTCTTTTCGGCAAGTCAGTGCGCCGTCAGTTACCCATTGAGGTTATAAATAGGAGAGCAGGTGCAACGTCAGCACAGAGTGAGTTAAAAGGGTCAATACATGTACTATTCTTGCACCAAATCATAGCAGGCCATTTTCAAACAAAAGTGGACATGAGGGTGAAAATTAAAAATTGCAAGAAATCAATAAGGTTTCAATAGTTTTTGAAACTAGATATCTTAGATGATAGTATTCCATGAAAATTACACAAAATAATTTAGCATATGTCGTAACACAGTGAGTTTAGTACAAGGGTAATTAATGTTATTGTGGGTATTTTTGCATTTTATCGTGTCACTCATGGCATGTAAGGGGGGACCATTTGCCAGAGAGAGGGAATGGTTGATTGTGACTACATGTTACATAGGTAATCTAATTATGCACATGTTTTAGGACTCATGGTACTCTTGGAGATCTACTTTGGTACAAATCCTACCATAACTGATAATGGTCAGACACCCATGTCCAAAATTTGTCATGTCACTGACGCACCGTTTTTTAATCATAATTATTTGTCCAATTGTAGAATACACATGCCAGTCCTACATTATACCTAATATGGTAGTCATCATCCATTCATAACCTCCAAGTGGAAGATATGAGCCCGTAAGACTCTCAAATTGTCAAAAATGACTGTTTAAAAATGACCAGCAGTGATGTTGCAGGTTGGTAGTACAAAACAACAGAAAACATCATCAACACAAATTCTGTAAGAAACAAAATCAGTTTTATTCTACTCCAAAATATTACAACAACAAGTGTTTGACTTGAGATAAAAATACAACTTTTGATTCAAATGAGTCACAGAAATGCTGCTTTCTCTTCTTTCAATCTTCTTGCCTAGACACGGCATAAAACTCTTAAAAACCATTATACCAATAACTGTATTGTGGATCATGGTATAATAAATATACCATTTATCTACAATCCTTACATTACTTACAAGGTAACAACTCTTAAAAAAGTATTTGCACTTTTTTTTTTGGGGGGGGGGGTAGGGGTAGGGAGGGGGAGGAGGAAGAAGTTGTCATACATTATCATCCAATTAGACACAAACCATCGCTATTAACACAGCAGTCCTGCAAACAGTACAAATTCTATGCATGTGCTGTATAAATTACTGCTGATGTTGCCAAATTATGCACACATGACTTTCTTCTGTGAATGGCAGCATCTCAACATAACTAGGTCCACATTTTTCAAACAAAAATTATGCCAGTTTAGACTTCCAATTGGAATGTACAGATGCAAGTATTATTTCATATGATTCATGTTGTACATGTAGCTCTCCAACAAAGTTTAAGAATGATACAAACAACTCACAAAAATTCAACTTTCACGGTTCTACGGTATTATAGAGTCATTTGTGATATCTTGTAATACTCCAGTTGCTTTTGGTCAATCTCCACTTTTCACAGAATGATTAGAACTCCGTTGATGGCACCTAAAATGAATGAAACACATAGCCACGAGAAATTACCCAGCATTTGCACATGTGACACCAAATACACAAATACACACCTATTTTGATTGTGTTATATGAACACAGCTAAGAACAAAAGTGTCACTTACATATGACAGTGAAGTAGATTCAATCTGTATCAGTGAGATAAGCATGCATTAGTGTTGTAGTCAAAACCAGGATTCCAAGACCAGCGGCGTCGATCCATGTTTCAGATTGGGGGGGGGGGGCAAAAGTGAAACAATGTCCAAAATTGTTGGCGCACTTTGCACGCCAAATTGTAATACAGAATTGACAATTTTGTAAGTTTGATAGTATTTTTATGCCATGTTTAATGGTTTTATAGTGCTTTCCAATGATCTTTAAAACATATATTTGCATAGCATATTATGAATTTTTCAAGTTTCGGATTGGGGGGGGCAAAAGTGAAACAATGTCCAAAATTGTTGGCGCACTTTGCACGCCAAATTGTAATACAGAATTGACAATTTTGTAAGTTTGATAGTATTTTTATGCCATGTTTAATGGTTTTATAGTGCTTTCCAATGATTTTTAAAAAAACATATCATTGATAGCATATTATGAAATTTTTCAAGTTGTCAAAAATTATGGGGGGGGGCAATTGATATGTTGCTCCCCAATATTTTCATTGGTGGGCGAGCACCCTCCCCCTGCCTCCCCCCCCCCCCCACGGATCGACGCCTCTGTCCAAGATCAAGAACTCAGCACCACATATGTATTACAACGTTAAGGGCCCAGTGTCCTCATAGCTTATGACCATCTATTAAACATTAGGTCACAAGACTAACACTGAGACCAAGACCAAGACCAGACACAAGATCGAGAATGCCATGTAGGCCTATTTGGCACCTGCTGAATGATTTACTGTCTTATATGTTTTCATAAATTTGATGTCATCTATCAGCTGCATTTCCTAGCAACAGTTCTGCGAGAGAGGCACATGAAAAACACATTGATGGTCATATATAAAACAAACACAGATACAATTCTAAAATTTGATAATTTAACATTAATCAATGAAAACAAAAATCACCTTCATCCTAATAATTTATACATTTCTATTTCACACAGAAGTGAAACTGTGGGAATTTGTACATTTTTCAACATAAGAAAGTGGTCATTCAGAGCCATCTATAAACAGAAATGGCATGCGAAATGAAAGTTTATAAGGTTTTTTTTGCACATGTTAATGCATGGTAACTCATAATATGAAACGTTTTGAACACATAGACAGCTCTAAAAAGTAGTACTTACATATCTAAAAAGACACTGCAATCACAGAAACAACTGATATAAGACATCATTATTCAGGTTATTTTGGACCAATAAGAAGAAAATGCCAGAGTAGGTGGTGACTAAGTTTACAAGTCACAAATGATTTATTTTATCAGCATTATTAGAATCTTTCATTGAAAATCTACACATATGTGATCATACTTTTCATTAATCAGTAAATTGCAATAGCAAAACGTGACCCACTACAGGAATTGAGCATCAAGACTTGGGGCATTTCAAATAAAGAAACAACTGGACTGCTGTGAAATATCAGGCTTCTTGGAGATCATATGAACGGAAAACTCGGAGGCCAAGCAAATGTTCACACACAGAAATATACAGAAACATACACATAAATCCCATTTATCTTTGCTTTTATACAATAAGTTGATGTAATACTGTAATATTTACACGATAATGATAACCATTTCCATTCGCAAAAGTGATCAAAAGAAAAACAAATTACTCCACTCTTACTGGCATTTCATGGACTTGAGGTATAAGCACTAATGTGCTTAATACACTTTTGCAATATGCTGAATACTGCACCAAAACACACAGAATGATGTCTACAAGAATGTGTAGATTCTGTGGAGCATTGTAGTAGTCTAGTCCACATGTTCTACGTACAAATCAGTAGCAACAGTTTGCCATTTGCTTTGCGCCGAGTCTGGGATTGAGTCCCCTAACAATTACGCTCAAGTCATGACTTGTCTACTACACATTTTTTTAAAATATATATATTTTTAAAAACACAACAGAAAGGGGGTGATCAAGGTTGGACAATTTAATTGCACATTTCTGTGGCAATTGACCTCCGCTGGCTTTAACCGGTATGTTCCCCATGTACTATTTGTGAGTCAAACATGCTCTTTTATATAATCACAGAAGTCAAAATCATGTAAACTACAGATTTCACTAAGGTGAACAATGCGTGCCATCACTGGTTCAACTTTACATCATCACTAAGAATGATTTTTATCGTCCATGGGGTGACAAAACGTTGTATCTCAATTTTTGGCAAAAATTAGGTCTTTATGCCATCTTGTACCTAGGAAATCAGATATTGTTTTGTCTAAATCTGAAATTTCAAATCACAAAAATAGAGCCAATGTCACCAACTATTGGGTTAAGACGGCCATGTTTTTGGACTCTTGAACATGTAACATTTTTGAGATACAAGGTTTTGCTGCTTCAGGAACGATATGCAGGTTCATCCCCTCCCTTCCCCCTCCCTCTTGCCACCTCTCAACACCTCACCGTCGACGCCCCCTGCTGCGACTCCTGCTGTGCCTGTCTCGGCCTCGGGATCCAGCCCTCATGCGGTCCCGGGGCCGATCCCTTTCCCGCTCCCTCTCTCGTTCCCGTTCTCTCATCCTCTCCTCCCGCTGCTTCTCCCTCTCCATTCTCTCCTGCCTCTGCTCCTCCTCCATCCTTCGACGACGATCTTCGCGCTCCTGGTCGCGCTCCGCCCGCAATCTGTCACGTTCGTCGGCCTACAGAGGAGAATGATCAGGCACGTGGATGATAATTAGGACAGTAACACTGACTTATAGATACACAGCTTCTTGATCATCATGTTATTATTTATTTCACAACGTTGTTCAGTTCACGAATTTCAGTGATCAATGTACCCGTGGAGGTTTTACACAGAATTACATCTGATGTCAAATTCAAAGTGCAACTTAAATTTGTGGTATGCCTGTTACGTTCATTAGCCAACGGAGGAGAATGATGAGGCATGTGGCTAGTAATCAGTACAGTAACACTAAGGGAAAAAAAAACTTCTTTATCAGCTGTTTTGTTTATTTCATTCCTTTCATTCAAACTATGTTCATGTCAGGATGTGTTACAGTTCATTATCCGGGTCATTAATAAAATTAATAAAAAGGTTACACTTTTGCCCTTCACATATAGCATACTATGTCGATGAACGTTACTGTAGGGTAACCATACAATTTTTAGCAATATTTCATTAAGTTTAATACCCCACCACAATAATTTGGCCCTCAGTGTTTGATGTATTTGACATTCTCAACTGAAAATGCAATACATTTCAAAGCCTATCGTTAAAATTCTATAAATTACAAACCTGCTCTTCTGTGAGGGGTAGCCAGTAGATGCACGGCGTTGCTTTGGTCTTGCGGAATAGATCATCCAAGAGCTTGGCTGGAGGCTCTTCAACTTCTTTCTTCACTTCTGGGAGTGAAAATAAAAAAAAATCAAGACTGGACACTTCAAATACAGAAAAAAATTAAACATGCAATTATAAAATTAATGAACCCAAATGATGAGTTACATTGCAGCATGTCTTATGCAATTCTGTTAATTATCCGATGGCGCAAACGAACGTCACTAAAAATGTCTTGTTTAAACTGATCAACAGCATATGTATGGCATCCGTGCTGTGAGAACATGGATCACTGATAAAACAAGCACCAACACCAGTGCTATCATTACAAAAATATGGGCCTCAAATCTTTGTGATGTCATAGTTTTTACTCTGATGATCAAAGAAACTAATAATTACACTCCCATGATATGGTATGTAGACCTATTATGGGGATACAACTACATTACTTAATGAAGACATTTTATGTCTCTTTGAAGTAATTTTGTCTCCGTAATGTTCATATTTACTCTATGATGCACCACACTCTACACTGGGGGGTACCATTGTACCCCGGTGTACCATGCTGTGTAGCACCCTCGTGTCCAAAAATGTATTTTCTTTGGTTATGATCACTGAGATCAGTGGTTATGATCCAGAGGCTATGCAAATACACAACAAAAGATATAAACTTACGAAAAATGGGGTGAAAATGAAGCTAAAGTTGTTATTTTCACAATTCAAATATAACATTTACACAGTTTTGTAACCCAGGGCACAGTGCTAAAAAAAAAAGTAAGAATAATTCCACAAAATGGCGGATTTCTACTTGTACTGCAGGGTACCATTTATGTCATCATATATACTTTATCATAGCCATCAACGGTGATGCCTCCGAAAGGTTCAAACCAGAGTTATTCATATATAAACATCATCTGAATGAAGGACTTCAGCTTGACCTTGGGGTATCAACAAAGATCCCTACCTTGCAATCGTTCTTTTCTCTCCTCTGATCTCTGTCGCCGCCTCCTTTCACGTGAGAGGCTCCTCTCCTTGCCCCTGTCCCACTCCCGCTCCTTGCGGGCCCTCTCTCGCTCCCTTTCCCGCTCCCTCGTCCGTCTCTCCTGCTCCGCGTCCCTCTCCCGATCACGTTCAGACAGGCGCCTGCCGCGGGGTTGGATGGGTTCGGGGGACGTGGTTGGGACTGGTTCTGCCTTTACCTCCCTCTTGATGGCCACACCCATGTGACGGTGAAGCTGAGGAGGGCATCCACAAAAATGCCTTGTTAATGTCATCCGGTCAACATGGAACACATCAGTGATATTGAAAACGTTCACGATGCGTGTTATGCAAGATAAGTTCCCATGTGTTACTGTGCTAAGGTAGCCATGATTTGGGGATCTCCTGACCATTTAACATTGTTGAGATACCAGGTCCTGTCACCCCAGGG
>JZLH01S0258093.1:38072-60398 GCA_001188425.1 Eucidaris tribuloides | reverse complement strand
TTTAGCTACTTATGTGTACATTCAACTTTGAAGAGACTTCATAAAAGTCTATAGTATTAGACCTCAATCAGTTTTTTAGACAAAATTTCAAAATTACATGTTGAAGTTCAGTGTAACTCATGTAGCTCTACCAGATGAAAAAAAAAATGGGCAACAAATGAGGAAGCATTATTTTTTTGTGATTTTTTGGACAAAAGTCCAAAATTTCATGTAGAAGTTCAGTTAACCTCATGTAACTCTACCAGATGAAACAAATTTTTTTTACATCAGTCAACAAATGAAGGAAAAGAAGCATTTTTCGTGATTTCCAAAAAAATGTGTGAAAACATGTGCACAAATTTGCATATTTCATGCGTTTTAAAATTCTGTGTAGAAGTGTCAAATCCCCCATCTAGTGCTATCATATAATGGAATTGAAATCGGTCAAGAAAGGAAAAGAAGTATTGAAATTGTGGACGGATGATGGACGCCAGGCCACGGCATCAGTTCATCTGTCCCATTTGGGTCGGATCAGCTAAAAACTTAACCCTTAATCCTAGGTTTAAGTTTCTGATGTTGATTTTAGTCTATGTTTGTAGACCTAAAATGATCTTTGACCTTGACTTTGTGACCTGAGATTCTAATCAAATGATAAATGATACTATAAAACTCTTATGTCCAAGTTCCATTGAATAAGAACTTAAACTCAAAATAACTCAAAAATTCAAAAACTTAACCTAAGGTTAAGTTTTTGATGTTGACGCTGCTACTGGAAGAAAAACAATGCCTATGTCTATGTAGGTGAGACAAAAATGATTGTTTTGTCATATTTTCACTAAATTATGAAGAGCAACAGCAGAATTATAGTAACAATTTGCTGCAACAACACTATTTTTTAAAAATAAAAATGCTTTAAATTGGTACAGTGACATTTACCTTTTACTTCTTTACGAACATTCTCCTTGTCCTTTTTCTTCTCTGCTTTCTCCTTCTTCTTTTTCTTCTTCTCCTCCTCCTCATTGTCGTCATTCTCATCCCCACTGTTACCATCTCCATCCTCTTGTTCACTGCTGCTGTTGCTGCCACTGCTGCTACTGTCATCGTCACCATCTTTCTCATCATCACCTCCCGCATCATCCTTCTGCTCTACGTTCCTCCTTGATTCTGCTTCATCATCATCATCATCATCTATGTCGCTTTCTTCCTCATCTTCTTTGCTGACCTGAAGGAATCAAGTTAAAAAAATATTTGTATTTCGTTTCTCATCTTTAAAATTTAGGTATTATTTCATTTTATTCCACAATTTACTTTTTTTTGTTTATTTTGTCATAACACCATGTCATCAACTCTACTCTTTTATAATATCCACCAGGTAGATAAATTCATAATCAACGATGTGCTGAAAATAAATCACAAGACTAACAAGACAAACACTATAGATTCTTAACCTCAAAAAGAGCAACATTAGGCCCCCAACACCCCAACCAACCAAACAATCAAATAATAATCAAAACAAAAACAAACATAAGAACATGAACAAAATTGTTGTCCATAGTTTTAAGGAAAAAATGGCACAGAATATGCTTAGTAGTTTGTTACTTTCTTGATATAAAGAGCACTGAAATAACAAAAACCTGTTACTTGTAACAAGAAAGTATTTTTTCGGGTCCGAAGTGTTAAAATTTCTTTGTAATATCTGACAAAACAAAATTCAATATAAAAAGTTATTTTTTTCTAGTTCTCGGCAGTTTATTACAACAAGAACTTACGGTATACCTGTCTATATCAAATTCATTAGAAGTACAAGAGTCAACTAGGAGAGTGAAGATAAGTATTTGACTAACGATTGAAAACACTGAACAATTTTTGCTCTTTATGGTCAGGAACTTACCAGCGTGAGTGATGTGTCCTTCTCACAAAACTTCTCTTGGTACCCTCATCTTGATTACCCTCCTCTACTTGGCCTTACTCGCATCTTCCTTCTCATTTTCTCCTTCCTTCTCCTCTCTGCAACCCATCGACCTCTTCCTTCTTGCCTCAGTGTTTAAATTTCACTGAATCACCTTTGATGTCGGATAATTACCTAGCGACAAAAAACAAACAAACAGTTGAACAAACACTATTTACACCACATATGCAATTAAAACTAAATTTCTGAAGCGTTTTCACACATCAAGTTATCCATTTCAGTGCGTGAGAGTTGAAAAATCTTTTATTAAGATATAAGCATGGTGGGTCAAGAACACAGTTTCATGTATATTCCAGTAAATACAATTCCTGTAAGACCCCTTAATCGTATATCAGGTCAACTCTCCCAGGGACGACCTCCACTTGAAACTCACTTGAACAACTGACCCTCGTAAAGGCACGGCTCAGCCAGAAGGCGGCTTGTCTGGTGGATAAATTCATCAGGGCGATGCTTCCAGAGGAAAACTCCACAAGAAGAAGAACTCAGATTTTTAAAATTAGCAACAATAGCTTTTCGGGGGGAGGCGGGCGGGGCAGGGAGGTGGGGGGCAGAGGGTGATTGCCTTGGCAGAGTTGTCCTTCGGGGGAGCGGTTGGGGAGTTGGGGAGTGATCCTCTGGAGGAGTTGTCAGATGGGAGTCATTCGCAAAGGGACTTGTCCTTCTGGGGAGTAATCCTAGAACTCCCAAGATAAAAACTTGACCCTGTGTCCACATTGTTTGTATCACTCCAGGAAATAAAAAGTTAAAGTAATTTTGACCAAAGACCAAATGGATAAAACTTACAAACTTAACAAAATGGTCACATTATACATACGACGAACAGAAGTATAATCCAACAGGAATAATGATTTCATTGGCAAAAAGTGATGTTGATGTCAAATAAATTTATGTGAAATACCTTGAGTACATCAGTACTGATGTTGAAACTCGATTTCTTCGCCTTGTCGTCTGTCGTCTTCTTCGTGGATCCCCAGCGCCGCTTCTTGACCGGTGGGGCAGTGGCCTGTCCAGGAGAGCCGCTGGCCTTCTTGTCTGCCGAATCCTCTTGGTCTGCATCTTTGCTGCTGCTCTTGTCCAAAGCTACAGTACATAAGTGATGAAGACCAAATGCTATGATAAAAATTGAGAACTTTCATCACAACGTGCTGCACAAGTTCAGCTGGTTTGTTACAACTACTTGTCAGGGGTGCAATTTTTTTTCTTTTTAAAGACACAGGCTAATATTGTGGAGCTTCATATTAAAAAAAAATGTCAAACTTTGCTATCTGAGCTACATAGTAGTGTCTGAATGGACAAATAAACACGGTGACCCTAGAATACATAAGTTTGGAAATGTATGCTGCCACTGGCATGATATGAATGAATAAACAAATTTAGTACTCGGGCCAAGTACAAAATAGCCTAGATCTACACACAGTAAGTCTATGGGAGGAAATGGGCAGGTGAATCAGGTCAACTTACGATTTACACTTTTTTAAAGCACTAAATAATCATTTTTAAATACAACTCTTTTCAGGGCTTCATGTTTAGGGTCATGTGTTGTATGGTGGGACCCCCAATACCTGGTGGTGCTTACATTTTAGTCCTCTTCTTAATTAGACTTTGATGATCAGAGCTATCCTTTATCCAATTATAATGATTTGGCTCATTCTGCAGCCAAAATTACTCTGCTTTGAAATCATAAGCAAATCTTAGCATCTACACCTTGTTTATTAGCAAAAATGCAAAAATGTTAACGAGGGTAAATCTGGTGGATAAGCGAGAGGAGGATAAGGGAGGAGGAGTGTGTACCATCTCTATGGAGAAATTGCAAACTTCACCTCGTACTTCTTTTGCTTCTTTTCCTACTATTTGCCCACAACAGATAAGCTATCTTGGAGTTATGATATGCATCTGATTAACTTGACACATGTTGTACTTCACAATTCTCAATAGTAAAATCAAATTAATTGTCTTCTTGGTCATTAATTACTTAATTAATGACTGGTGTAGCTTATGCTTGCCATTGACTTGTACACGTTATGAAACATGATAGTACTGCATGTAAGGACACACAAGTATGTTCACTTCAGGGCTACATTTTGGTTGAATTTTTTAAATACACTCTGCTGATCCGTTTATTAAACAATAATCTACTGTTTAATCTCTAAAATTTGTACGTAAGGTTTAATAAATTGTTTATTTAATTAGTGTTATTAATGTTTTTGTAGCAAATCGCAACACAATTTTTTACATATTTTGTCACATCCTGTATCACCCCATCTGAAAATCAAAAGTAGTAAAACCAAACATTTTTTTTTAAAGCTGAAAGTGTGCTTTTCCACAATATAACATCAGTTTTTGAGCCATGACTTAATACTGACAAGTGTAATGAGTTGTCATCAATATCACAAAACTATACTTTTTTTTGTGATATTACCCTTTAATTTTTTTTACACACCCTGTATAGCAACTTGACCTTGGATGATTGAGATTCTCTTAAGTATAAGCTTTCAGAAAATGTATACTTTTGTTGGTTTATGATAAGTACTTTTTGAGTTATATTGGTTTAAATGCAAGAAGCGAGAAAATTCATAATTTTGGTGCCTGTAACGCAAAGGGGTCCCACCATACGACACATGACCTTAGACCTTATCAAAGACACTTGAATAATGTAGGATTGTGTAGCTCACATTTTTTTTTAACTGTGATCAGTGTTAGCCTGTGGCTTTAATATATAAGTGTGCATTCACCCACTAAACACCAAAATTGTCTACTGTCCAGGGATGGGCAATTTTGTTTATTTTTGGGAAGGATTGGTTTAAACTGGGATTTAAATCATGATTTAATTTAAATCACTGATTTTTTTTTTTCTTCAAAAAAAAAATCATGATATAAGTCAATGATTTAAACTGCCAACTCTGCAGTACAGTTCCTGGGAAGACGAAACCTTTTAACTTAATTTTTGGAGTAAATGAGGTTTTTATGTAATTGTAATCTTGGAGAATGACACATATTGTTCTGTCCAGATCTCACATGTAAAATCTCAATAACAGAGCTACTATTGTTGGGGAAAAAGACTGCCTTACCATCTGTAATTCACTGACAATCACAACCAATTTACCAAGAAAACAGAAAGCCAGAGTTTTAAGTTCTAGGCACAAGTGAAAAATAACTGGGTTGGCAATTATTTGATTTGTTTAGAAGGGGTGATTTAAATCAAAAAGGAGATTTATTTGATTTAAATTACTGATTTTTTTTCTTCAAAAAAACCCCTGACAAATAATAAAAGCAGTATTTTGTCATATCAAAAGTCTTTCAGCAAAAAACCTCTGCTTATTTGGTGTCATTTCAAACAGACATGAATTTTGAAGCGAGACACAAAAATATAATGAATACAGTGTTTCTGTTGATTTTGTTTTTTAAGTTTGTGCATAACATTTTCTCATGATTGAGTACAAGACCTGAATATTATTTTTTCATACAGTCAATGCGAAAACAGACAAATCATACTGATGTAGCAGTCATCAAGATCACTCTCTTTAAGATTGCTCCTATTTTGAGAGTGTGAAGGCAGTTATATTTATTTACATATGTACCTACCTAGCTGTGTCACACCTAAAACCACTTTTGCAACCATTTTTTCCCTCTCTCTCTCAGCTCATTACTGATGCTAAGACCGTTCATCTCAAATAGATATCTACAATATATACCAATGTACAGTACACTAACTGTATCAAAATAGCTTTTTCTGTCCACACATCTATTTACTGTCTGTACCTGCAACAATCTTTCAGTCTATCTTAAGACATTTCAATATAATCATTCAGTTTTATCTTACATGTGAAGGAATGCCGCTTAGTTTTGACAGGAGCTGAATTGCTGGTAATGGGGATGGGTCTGGGTCTGCGTTCCACTTCCACCTTAATCAGTAATGACAAAAATAAACATGAAATCAGTTAGTTAAGAACATATTTGTTTGAGATGACAATTGTTCAAATAACACATTAAAAAATGAAAAATAAAAAAAATATGTATGGATCGCCTAAACCATGTTAACAACCATTACTAGATGAATTGCAAAATAACTCGGTTAAGAAAGGAACAGACTTTTAAAAAGCTTTGCTTGAGAATACTTCACTACAAAATGAAATTCCAATGGAGGATTTAAAGAAGAAAAAATAGTCTTTTGATAATTGAGTTAAACTCTATGATTTTTTTAACTGGAAAGAAAAAAATATTAATCTTTATTATCAAGCACTGTAATCAATGGGATAAAGCCATTCAAATTTCTTTACATGCGCTGCCTATAATTCCCAAAAAATAATGTCTGGTCAAGAGGAAATTAGAATCTCCTTTTATCATATATATTACAATGTCATGGAATTTGTGTCTATTTGCATGTTTAATGCTTTGTTCTTTTTCTTTTTTTGTGTGTTTTCATTTTTTTGTTTTACAGTTTGAGTTTGCTCCTTAGTGTTTGAGGATTAAAGTATATTTTTTTTCAATCGTATAAATCATAAATCAAAATCTTTAATAAAATATTGGTTTTGTATTACTATGAAAATGTTTTCATATGAAAACTGGCATAAATTTTATCATCATTTGATTACACACAAGAGTGTTCACAATTTAATATTATGACATATTTCAACTTTTCATTTTGAAAAGTTGTGTATTACCTCAAAAAACAAACCAAAAAGAGATCCAATCATTAATGTGTGGGTGTGGTCTGTTTGTCTGTCTGTTTGTGTGTGTGTCAATATTATCTGGTGATAGGTGAGAAAAAAAAATTGTTGACCTCAAACTCCTGTTAAGAGATGGGTAACCCAGCATAACAGGAACATCCACAATGTTAAAAATAGCAGTACATATCCATGCCCAGCCTCTGCACATTACCAACGATCACCACCATCCGTTATCCCCCAAGGAGCCTCATATTCTAAAGTTTCGTTCTCTGTGCGTCCACGAGCCTTGACCACTCTGCGATAGCTTAAACTCACAGTTCTACGATGACAATTTCTGCAGAAGTTCAGAGTCTATCATTAAGGTGCAAGCGAGTACATTAAGCAGTGTCTTGAATGCAGGAGTGTCGGGAACTGTGGGGGCTGGGTCGGGGAGGGAAACCTTGCTGGAACAACTAACTGGAATGTCCACACGCGGGGGTCAAAATTAACTGACGATCTATCAGGAGTTCAGTTATTTATGGCATTTACAACAAATGGTTTCATGGGCAGTCATTGAAGGGCACTTTGAGCACATATCTGAAAGGTGTGCAAAATAAGTTCCACGGGGCTAAATCACGTCAAGCTGCAACTAATTCCTCAGATGCATCTACGTAGTCGCTCATGGTTGATTGCATGATGAAAATACTACATTTTTTCAGTTCAGAAATCAGTTCACTCAGGTGGTAGCTGGTGTACAATCAAAACACGCTCTGGGAAAGACGAGAAAAGTTTATGACTGGAACAGGGCAGGGTGTCTTATACTTTATGTGCATTTAATATACGATCAGATGACTGGAGAGGACACATTGGGCGATACACATTAACGCAGAACAGACGGGGAAGTAGATTAGATTCTCGACGAGTGTGATGTTATAAGGGGAACACTTTGGGCAGGGAGGGGGTTGTCGCGACATTCATCAAAGTCCAAACAATGACAGCAATGATACCAATGGCGTATGTACGAGTCGTTTCATCAACTGTTGCGAAGAACATTTCAGGGTCAATGACGGATACAGCACAAACACGATTTTGCTTTGCGTCCATAGTCGTTTCAATTTCAACGAAAACTAATTCATTGTGTGAGCAGCAAAGTTTTTGTGTAAACATGGTTGGCATTCAGAGATGATATTGTCATTGAACAGGTTGGAGTGTTCACACAGTAACAGCAGCAACACGGTTTGGGATTGTCATATTGTTTTGCTGTGTCATGTTCGATTGTGAAACATACACGAAAATGCACTTTGGTGGACAGGCATTTACTGACAGAGTTTCAGATGAGGATTTGTCTTGTTGAAATAAACACAGATGCATTCCACAACAAACGTTATTCGGTCTACGATCAGTCATTGAGATATCATTTGTTTCTGCAGCATCACAACATTTTCGCTACTTGTTCGAAGACAACAGATTTTAAGTCAAGTTAGGTCCACATACTAGGATCATTTCAGGTTGACAGGTAACATTCTGTTTAGTGTTCCATCACTCGCGATCACTATCAACACTAGCCGTGAAGTCAGGTTTTATGGCTGGCGATACAGAACACGCACTGTTTCAGAGTTTTAGAATTGCATGAAACATGTTTGCTGCAGTACTGCTGCAATACTGCTGTGATCTTTCAAATGCTGCCAACAAATTTGATGAAATATTTGCAGTTAAGCACAACGGTAATTGTTGCTGATGAGTGGTAAGCAACTCTGACTTTTTATGTCTAACTGCTGGTGTTGGTAGACACAGTTTCATGCTGCGAATTTATAGAAGCTAGTATGGTTGTGTCGGGTTTCGTAGTTGAACTGCTTATTCATAAAACTGGAGAACAGCAAAACACTATTTTTTGCGGCAGATCAAATGTAGTCCGATGAAACTCCACGCTCTAAGGACAGCAAATTAGAATTCACTACCGACGTCAAATTCTGCAGAGCTAGCGACTGGCTGTTCACAATAATCGTAACAAAAGGCTGTGACGACGTCTTGCTGGAACTGAGTGCTTGCATACGTCGACTAATCCGCTCTTTCCCAAGGCACTTTCACATCTTTCAAAACTTAACCGACGATGACGGCAAATGAGGCTTTGGACATGGGCACCCTCTGGGGTCAAGGTCACATTCACAGAGACACCTGGGGCTACGATAACCTGGCTGACCGCTCTCCGAAACACCGGCCCGACGCTAAGCTTGGGGGCTAGGTGATAGTTAGGCATACACAGCAATTACATCAATGGCACTTCTGTATTTACTTAGAACTTTAGTTCATGGAATATGATAGCCGGGTCAATAATTTTTGCCCCATTTAAAAGAAAAAAATTGTTTGATCAATATTCATGTTGAAGAATCATGTTCAAAACCTTTAACTGTCTTGAATGTTCATAGTTTGATTTTAAATATCTGAACATCAAATTCTGTTAGTTCACAATGTGAACCCCCCCCCCACCCCCGAAAATTCTAACAATATCTTTGTGAAACAGCTCCTCCCCTTTTATATTATCATGCAAGAAAAAGACAACCAGGTAAGTCAATATTATGAAAGGACTACCAGAAAGTTTAATTTCAGTCAGTCCAAAATAAGCATGGACAATAAAATTGTGTAAAATTTCTGTCATTAATATGGCACTTTAATACAAAGTAACAAACTTAAGCAATAAGGTGATTAGTACATGCATCTGGGTAATTATTTCCCCTTAATCATTTTCCACCCCTTTTTTTTAAATCTTGCAGTCATGATTAGGGCATCTCAAGATTTAAATTCTGAATATTTCTTCCAAAAGTGAAGCACCAGTTTCTGGTTTCAAATCATCCAACTTTACCACAAAGCAACTAGGTAAATAAAAGATATATAGAGATAGTATCATTTTTTCTTTTCTTGCGAGCCATTTGTAAGGCTCAAATATCTGGTCAGTCCTTTCACAGAAGGATGCTATCTAGCTTGAACAATTCTAACCTAACATGACTTGAGTGTGATAAGATTTTTACCTTTGGTTTCTCTTCTTCCTTCTTCTCCTGAGTGGTATCCACTTCTCCTTCCTCCATGGCCTCACCCTCCTCCTTGATCTCTCCATCCTCCTCTCCCTCGGCTGCTTCAGTTACCGCATCCTTGCCCTCTCCCTTCCCCATCGCTGTGGTGGAGTCCTCCGTCACTGTGTCCTCCTCCTCTTCCCTCCTGTCGATAAAAAACAGGAACAGACTTTCTTTTATTCAGTTCTCAGAATTTCTTGATCAAATTGGTGATGCAGTGGAGGCGGCCTCAAAGCAAATTTTTAGTGATCTCGGACTAAGACACATGTACAAAGTACAGTCAAACCTGTCTTAGCACCAACTTTTCTATAGCAGCCAATCTGTATATATTGGCAACTAACATGATTCCCTAGAGACAAATCATGTGTTACAGAACCTGTCTATAGCAACCACCTCTCTATAAAGGCCACACTTTTTGTTTCCTTTTGGTGGCCACTACAGACAGGTTTCACTGTATTACAAACCTCATGGAAAGGTATTTTGGGGTGGCCTTGGTATTGGTACTTGTGGACTCGAATTCAACACTGTCAGTAATTCCCACTACTTCATCAGCATACAAATTACCGGTAAGACATGTGGTGTAATCAAAATTCAATAAACTTGATGAAAAGACAAAAATGCAATGCATGTAGAAAACAATGTGTGCAATGTGAATATTATTTAAGCTTGGGTTAGGGGTCAAATACCTCCCCTTCATTACAAGTTCACAACAGTATGCTCACATGATACATCATCTAAAGACAGCAAAGTCAGCAAAACGTCTGTAATCTATATCTACGAGACAAAAAAACAACATGACTGATCTGACCTACATGTTGTACTGCCAGACATACATATATAATATAAATACACATTATGGAAAAGATTTCCATCTTGTATCCCTCCCACATCACAAAAATGCAGCTTTGCATCAACAAGGCAAAATCCTGCCACGAAATAATGTTCAAAATGCACAAAAATGCAAACACAAGAGTGTGTTTCAAACCAATTTCTAGTAATGGTATTAATGTAGCCAAGTACTCACACATATACAACAGCACTTTATTCAGAGTTTTTCAGACCACACAGACATGCAGACACTCAGACAGAAACACAAACACACACACACACACACACACACACACACAGACGATTACAAAATATACATTTATTCTCTGTTCATCACACTCTCTTGCACATGACTGCTTACCACTAATGCTGATCAAAGAAACTAGATAAGGTGCAATGATGAATCTGAAGACTCAATTGTGACTTTTCACAAAAAGACATGTGAACACAAAATCTTACATGTTTGAGGAGTAATGAGTTATCGTAGGCATCAATTCCCTTGGAGTCTAGACGTAGGCTTAGCAAAGAAATTACTAATGAGCCTGTGTGTGAATATATGAATGCATTTCCTAAAGACTTTTGCATGTAACATTACAATGTAGATCACTGTGTGTTAATGCCATAAAGAAGCCATATGCAACCCTCATTAGCATCAGTACATAATCAAGAATGACATGGCCATGGTGGGTGAAAATGCTGCAGTATACCCCATTCCCCCCCCCCCTCCTCTCTCCCCTTTTACAGATGAGCATGCAATATACTCATTTATACATGTACACCTAGATAAAGGTTTCGCCGACAAGTTTAATTAGTAACAATACAAGGTTTGTTAATTATAATACATAGTCCCCAGTACATGCGTCATGCGTAAGAATAACCTGTATAAACAGATCATTTTATAATGGTTTTTGAACCAATTCAAAGTGAATGAGTGAGGGTAATTTATGCTATCACAAAACCATGACTGTCAACTGTGCATTATTATTATTATTTTTTCTTTATAAAATGGACTGAGAATCCATTGCAGATTTGCAGTAATTTCTTATAGTTCTTCCTTCATGAAGAATTGGAATTTTCGGACTACAAATTTTCCCTTTTCCTGCAAAATAATTTTAAACAACCAACCAATATGATCGATTTGCACGTATTGAAAGTTTTTGCACTTTGTCTACAGTACAGACTGTACAGTCACATTATAAAGTAAAAACACATACACGTAGGCCATGCATTGCATTGGGAGAGAAAAATACACGGCTCTTAACAAATGGTTGCGTCAGCGCAAGAACGCCCTTAGACGCGCTTGATTAAAAAACCCGTCAGTGCAGAAAGGCCCTTATAGAACACGCGCGTCAGTGCAGAAAGGCGTAACATGTGCGCGTGTATACTAACGGCATTATATTGCGGTCATGCGCGTGTCCCGTTACGACCTTTGCGCAATGCGCGCACGTTCCATAAGGGCCCGGTAAGGGCCTTTCTGCACTGACAGGTTTTTTAATCAAGCGCGTCTAAGGGCGTTCTTGCGCTGACGCGACGAAATAAGACTCAGATTCTGAGTACACCTCATTCATTGAAGCCCTCTTCATGCAGGAGAGCAATTTATACGGTTTTGTACACATTTATCTAGTTTCGAGCAACAAAAATTTTACATGTACATTGAATATGGCATTGAGTACTCTCGGAATATTTTTTGATAAAACCTGCTTTAGGCAGTGGATGTCATTTGCAAACATCCATCCATACCCTTAGGCTATTCATGACATCCATGCCCTAAGTTAGGCTATTGAAAAAAGGCATGTCTGTGAAATCTGGGCTCAGTTATTACCTAGAATTTGAAAAATGCAAAGAAAAACAGCCGTTTAGTGTATGGTAAGATTTTTTTTCTCGCGAGAAAAAATTCAAATCAGAGTCTAACGGTCACCTTAATTCCACTACAACCGAGTTTCTAGCTCCTATATTTTACTAAAAGGAGATGGCATTTTCTTCTAAATGCCATTGTATTTACACAATGTTGATTTTCAGGCAAGCAAAAGAAATACCCTGCCTTTAAAACCATCAATATCAATATTTCTGAAATGACCCTCTCATACAGAACAGAAAAGCTGAAAAGAGCTATTCTTTCCATAACAAATCTATACACATTGAATCACGCAAACAAAAATCACCCACATATATGTGTACATGTACATGGAACAATGTTGACCATGGATATAGCAACACTAGGCAACTGATATACCTTGACATTATGAATAACTGCTAAATTTTTGTAGGCTTACGCTGGGGCAATCATCAGCTCGTGATCACTGTGACACACTTTTGAAGATCATTTTACTTCCTCAGTGGTTAAAGGACTCGGATATCATGTGGCATATGATATGTATATCACACAACAAGTTATTCTGAAATAATTCTGACCAAATCTCCCCTTTTCCAATCACCTTTTAGTTGCCTTATTATCCTTTCAAAGTCAAAGAATAAATGTCAGTCTGTCAAATATATCTGTTATGCCAAAAATCAGAAAACTTGTAAGTAATTCTACCAAGAATTATTTTGAACAAAATACTGCGATTTTTTTAAAATAATCAGTGAGCAGATGTGGCAAAATATTGGGGAAGGGGGAGGGGGAGTGTCCCTGTCCCTAACAATTTAATCATTTTATTTTACATCACGGAAATGTTTACGGAAATGTAATTGTCATGGCATTAATAGATCTGTAAAAAAATGAAAAGGTGAAAAATTAATTTTCACGATAGCAATGATATACTCTGCCTAGTTGTGTGATGCTATTATTTCAAATGATTTTGTTAAAAAAAATAATAATTAATGCAAACTACACAGGCTACAAAAACGTTGTGATTTGACTTGGTAATAATTACTATATCTACAATCATACCTCATAATATCCTCCTTCATGCACAGATTGCACATAGATACAGTATATTTGCCATTCCATGTAATACCATTCCATGTAGGGTGCTACAACTGTACAGTACCTCTTTTATAGTTCTTGAACTTTGTTCAAGCCAAGGTTCATAAAACCAGAGGGGTTTAATGCCAAAGAAAAGATTTGGTCATCTCATAAAACTTTTAGCAAATTTTGCATAAGGTATTGTATTGTCACAGTAAAAATCAACATCAAACCTAATGGAAATTGTTTAGAATGACAAATAACTTTTTAATTGATCAGCAGGCAGAAGAGCACTGTGTATGTACATTTCCTACACCTGTATTGGAAATTTTGGGGCCCAACTCGACATTTTAATTTGTAATCACATTCCTCCAAAATGGACGCATTACACATTCGATTTTCAGTGTATAAATATCATCAACGTTCACAAGTACGAGAAAATTTAATTTTTCACAATTTAACTAAGAATTTCATTTACACTTCCTTTAATTTTAGCATGCCTGTGAAGGTAATAACGAGAAGCACTGGGCCTGAACCTATTTCCTCATGCTAATGTTGTAGACACAGAATACATGTGGGCAATTCCGTGATTAGTTACGTTACA
The DNA here is from genome assembly GCA_001188425.1 of Eucidaris tribuloides. Lineage (NCBI taxonomy): Eukaryota > Metazoa > Echinodermata > Echinoidea > Cidaroida > Cidaridae > Eucidaris > Eucidaris tribuloides. Next base: position 46,399 of record JZLH01S0258093.1, on the reverse strand, counting down.
TTTTAATGACAAACTTTGCTCAACATTTGGCTCTTACATGAAAATGCTTTCATATAATTTGTCTGTTTTGGTACTGTCAATTCTCATAGACTGGCACCTACTTCACAACACTCAAGCAAATCATGAGACATGTTTCAGTTGGTATTAACAAGAACTTTAATCATGGTTAGTTACGTTACGAAAAGAGGACATGCGAAAAAAATGACAAGTCTTTGTCCTCAAGTTTCCTCAACCTGTTTCAACTGACACAAATTGTGGTATTCATGCTTATTCTGACATCTTGCTAAGTCATTTGATATAAAACTTATTGAATAAAAATCTTTTCATTTTTAACTACAACAGCAAAACATGGTTAGTTACGTTACGGTTAGTTACGTTACATTTTGTCCATCCCAACAAATTCTCGTTTATCATATGTCTTTTTCAAGATTATAGTATGCATTTATGGGGCTTTAGTACTTTCAACACAATGAGAAGAGGCTATTGCCTGGAAAAAACTGCAGCAATAAATGATAGATTTTTTCATAAAACTGACTGAGATTTAGTCACACTAGTCCACATGTGGTAATTTCATGTATGGTTCTGAATTCTCCTAAGAGGTAGCTGTGAAGATGTAAAATTTAGAGTGGAAATGTATGTCGCCCCATTGTTTTTCTTCATGATTCATACCTATTCAAACCATTAAAATTTAATATTATTCCAGATAGAGCAATTTATATAATTTGTGATTTGTCCAGTATTTCACGGAATTGCCCATGTAGATAAATTTCATTCAATTCAAAACATGAAACAAAATGCCTGAATGAACATTTTCGAGAGCATCCCTTTTTCCCAAATATGTACTGTAGTCATAAAATGTCTAATATCATTCAGGACCTGAACCAGGCTGAAAAAATGGTACATGTATGATGTACATGTACAAGGTGATGATGATTGCCTTGTGAAAAGCAGTACGGGTTAATGTTAGGCATGATACATGTTGAAACGTTCGTCCAATTCGGCATGTTTGTTGAAAGCTACATCACACAAGATTTGTCCTACCCCTTTTCTGCTTCTACTAGTAGTTCACATCACAGAAACATAAATCGATTTGGAAACATTGTTTGTAATAGTATTGATTGATGGTGGGTATTTCACCCTACCAACATATATCATATCATTGCTACATAATGTATATGTAGGTTTGTGTACAGGCATACTGTAAAATTGTATGTCTTTGCAACAACACATAATTTGGAATTTATAGACGTACATGTATGAAAAATTAACCGTTCCATTAAAATTGATTGGAATGCCAAGTTAGTAAAGATTCAGTAGCAAAAATATAATCCATGTTTAGAAAATATCAAACAAATATTATATCTCAAGTTGTTGTGGTTGAATGTGGTTCCTCAGACGTATGATGAAGATCCCATGGACAAGTCACACCTCAAACACAGTCGTTTTGGAGAGGACAAGCAGACGACGTATGTTATAAAAAACAGTTAGGAAACAGCAGCTGGACTTTTTAGGCCCCTGCACATGTATGAGGAAAGGCAATTTGGAATTCTTGTTTCTCACTAGGAAGATAGCAGGAAAGAGGGATCGAGGACGTCAAAGAACAACGTTTTTGCAGAGCATTGCAACATGGATTGGAATGGAAAAGACTGAGCTTCTTAGACTGGCAATGGACAGGAAAGCCTGGCATTTCATGGTGACCAACGTCACTGGCACTTGAGGAGGAGGAGGAGGAGGAGGAGGAAGTTTCAAACTCAACAGAGTTGGAATTTGGGGTATCTTTGTATGCCTTACACATGTCTTAGAAATAATAAGATCAAATTAAAGTCATGACGTCATTTTTTTATTGCAAATCTAATTTCATTTTGTAATTTGACCACTTTCACTTTTTTTTTAAATCGCCTTCATAAACATGCATTTGCAAAGTAATTATAAAAAAATAACTATTGCATGAATCAGCAATTCCACTTTTTTGAATTGTATGTTACAACATCTAAGTTCTCTTTGAAAGATTGGCGTGCCTGAAGACAATTCAGTTTTTTTGTGTGAATTTTCCTTTTTTGTTATGACCAGATTGATTCTGTTTTCAAATTTTCCCAAATTTTGTTTTCTGTGTTGTTTCCATGAATATTATCTGCTTCCTAGGGCGGCAGCCTAGGCTTTTGTTTAAACTACTTTTAAGTCAACTTAGTCAAGTCACTTAACAGTCATGAATGGATATGACAACAGTAGGATATTCCATTGTCTGAACTGGGAACAGAACTTCCTGTCAAACAAAAGAGAGAATCAACAAGGAATTAAGCAACAAGTGGACATTTTCTGATCCTCCTTTCATACATAATAGTTCTTGTATTGCAAATCAAGTACATGTATGTATGGATGTTATCCTAATACCCCCATTGTACAAGTGGATAGCCTACAAGAGTATTCATCAATGGAAAGCAAATTCTTTACAGTGTTTGAACACAAGTCAATGACAATATTGCAGCTCAAGTACTCTCAGTACATTTACATGTAATCTATTATTACAAAAGCAACTGAATAAAATATAACACAGTTTACAATGTACATGTATAAATTTATACTTTGGAGTTTGAACTGACATCCATGTGTACTTGGGTAATTAATACCTCATAAAAGATAAAAAGCAATTCAAACACATTAGCTAGTAAGGCCCACTATTGCAAAATTTGGGCACACCACCCATGCCTAATTGCCTATGATTCTATTAATTTTACTTTGCTTTTTCTGATTAATTTGTTGTGGTAGAGTAGTTGAAAAATACTGCCAACAATGTGATATATTGTCCCACAAATAATCAGTAAGATATGCTGCCACACTAACCAATTGTTTGCAAACTTTTGTGCTCACTGCTTTGTCTTCTTTACTGAATAATAATACAGAAAATCAAGGTCAAATGATGTTTATTTGTTTAAACATTATTTTGTGTCATATCATGCCTAAAATGAATAATCATGATTGAAATTATTTCAGTTTTTTAATATCAAAATATCTACATAATTTATGTCAAAATATCCTACCAAGCACAAGCACTACATGTAATTTGTAAAATTTTTAATTCAATTTCTACACAATTTTATGCACTCAAGTCAAGGTCAGTGGCATAATGAAGGAATTTAACATGATTTTCTTGTTTATTTTGCAGCCAAGCGAGTACAAGCAAGTGGTTTGGGAAATATGTGCACATTAGTCAAATTTGATTTGACCTTTTTTTCAGAATTATGATTACGATCTTTACCGGATGCAATTATTCAATATCATGGCACAAAATTTCACCTACCACTACTCCTCCCTTATCAAAACATTTTGATCTTAAATGCATATGACCTTGAAATTATTAATACATGTCACGTGTTTGTACAAAAAAATAATGCCTCAATCGCAATCCCCAATTACAATTCATGTTGTTACACCATGCAGATGTCACATGTGTAAGTAGATTTTATGAAAATTATCATATGAGCACTAGCACCTCTACCACATGACCACAATGAGCTTTGATTAGCACAGAACTTTACAACTTGGTTGAAGTGTGCACAATTGTCACTTACATGCAGATCACTGTGTGGGGCTGTTGAAACTTTTACATGAGCTCTAGTGTTCACCAGTGGAAATGAGCGGAGTAGTCCATAATTACATGTACAGCAGTTAAACAATCCAGACTTTGCAGTATCTCACATGTCTTATCATCAATTCCAGCACACAATAGTAAATATACAAATCCAATTCAGCTCAAATGAAGCAGAAGTTCACAGCTAACAAAAGAGGTTGCAACTTTCAACACTGACAATGTGCGCAAGGCATGCCTAATTCAGTGAATCACTGCTGTCTAGCCATGCAGCATGCACACTGTGTTCACACACACATGCACGCATAATAAGTAGCATACACAGGCGCACATGTGCATAGGACACACACAGACACATACACAAAGGTCAAACACAGTCACACTTACAAACACACACACTTCAGCATACACAGCTGTGTGAGTACCTCCTTGATTAGACACACACAAAAACATACCTGCCTGTACACACACACACACACACCAACACACACACACACACACACACACACACACACACACACACACACCACACACACACCACACACACGCACCACCACACATACACAGCCAACAGGCAACACATAAACAACACATGTACACAAAACACATACAAACACACAACACCAACACACACACACAACACACACACCACACACACACACAGTAGCACACACACACAACCCATACACACACACACACACACACACACCACACACCACACACACCACAACACACCCACACACACACACACACAACCAACAAAACACAAACACACACACTACAATACCGACACATACCCACAAACTCACACAGCACATAACACCCCAAAAGCACGCACAGCACCTACTATCTAAGCTGTAATTGAAAAATTCTTTATCTCCACATGTGGCCAAGCAGTCAAGTCAACTAAGATGAGGAACAATCTATCTTTAGGTGAGCTGCTAGGCACTCATGCATGGCTTACAGCACACTGCCAACCTCATACTTTCACTGTACATAGGTATATGACCATGTCTTAGGTCATGAAATGACTGATTCTGCACACCAACGAAACCTGTACCTCAATACCTCATAGCCATTGTTCACAAGACTGGAAGGCACGGCCTAGTAACACAATAGACAGCGCTAGACAACTGGCAAATGATTTGCAACTAATGACGCTTCGCAAATTCTTCCATTGCCTGCTTATTGTATGACGTCCGAATTGATCACATGACAAGCGAAACATCAAAAATAACATGCACACATAATAGCACTGCCCACGTTTATGAGCAGGGTTTATGCGCATCCCCTCAATTTCATCATGCAATTATTGCATGATTGAGGCACTACGTGAAAAACGTGGGACTACTAATAGAAGGGGGAGTACTGATTCACCTGCATAATATGCTGGAATGTTTTTTTGGAACCAAATAGAGCCAATCTTTACCATGTGCACTGCTTGGCACTCATTAACCATATCAGCGCTCAATGACTACACAAACTCTATATACATTGACAAATTTTCCCTGAAATAGATTAGGCTAGTTGAGGCTATGAAAACTGGGTGTGGGAGGGAGTAGATATTATCCTTCCCCCAGGAATCCCCCCCCCAAAAAAAAAAACGTCAACCATTGATGCAGCCAGCATTTTGGCATATACAGAATTTAAGGATATAGGCATGTTGACTGCATTGGGCAAATTTGTATCTTCGGTCTAAACTATTGTAATTGCATGCAAAATACACATAATCTATATATATTATATATTTAAGCGATAAATAAAGAACCCTTTTTATTGAGGAAGTTTTGCCCATTTAAATTCCATATATGGGATATGCATATGCAAATTTAGATATTAATCGCTATATGTAAATGGTAAAAAAGAAACTCATCTTTGCATATGTTTTTGATACTCATATGTGATCTATTACACCTGATAATGTTCGCTCTGAAAACTTTCCTCATTTAGGATATACTAAATTGTTAAAAAATCTGGGGGGGGGGACCCCCTCAAGATTTCCGCACAGGTAAGTATGTAACCGCTAGATGCGTCTCTTTAATGTAGTCTGGGTGACATTGACAGTAAAATCTTTTTTTTTTTTCGCTTCTTCTTTTTTTTATATCTTTTTTATGAAGCAATATGAAAATCTTCAGGACATTGCCCATGTATCCAACCAAAAGTAATCTAAAACATCCTCAAATGATTTTCTTCTTAAGCTCTTTCAACATACATAGACCACCAGTAATACAACAAAAATAAGCTATTAAAGATTGATATTCATCAGGAATTAAATCCAACACAATTTAGTTTACGTTTACACTTTAAATGAGTTTATCTAACATTTATGGCCAGCTAACATGCCCCATGAAAAGTGTTCAGCCTCGGAGTTTATGAAAATAAAATTGCGATAATTGACCATTACCCATCTCCGAAACCGCACAGGAAAGGGCCTTTTTGTGTGACGTCACCACCCGGTATACGCTACACACGCAGCTCCGCGCATGACTGCGATATACGCAACAGTTCATTAAGAGTGTGTGTCAGCCTCCCATACTCTCAAAACGCCTGTAATATGTTTAATTGTTAATGTCTGACATACATTTGTCCTCTTCGATGGTAAGAACATATCCTGATGTCCATTAATATATCTTCTGGAAATGGGGACATTCCAAAAAATCTTGTGTTTAACTCACCGTGGCGCAAGAGCTGTATGCCCTATTCATGGAAAAGCTTGAAAACATATCTCTGTATATATCTCTATATATGATTGTGTTCGGAGACGACAACTAACGTTACTTATGTAGAATCATGTTCCGAGTAGAATTTCCTCTGAATAAAAGAGTCTATAGTCAAACTGATCTAACTATTTGTTTCTGGCTTTGTACTGCGCACGGCGCAGGCAATGTAAATCCGTCCAGCTAATTGATCTGATTAGAACCAGCCCGCGCGTCGACCAAGCCGCTGATGGCAAGCTCAATGCTGCAGCCGAGACTAACTCCAGCTGCGAAACGAGCCTTAATCCTCGCCCTAACTGCATTATACGTCGCGCATGATCGTAACCCAGCAGAATCGCGACTCTATCAGCTCCGTCTGGAAATGAATACGAAGTTTACGGCAGGCTGATTGGTCTATTTTTCTCTATTATATGATATTGGTAATGATTAATTAATTCTATAACAGCATTCTTCCATGGTGGAAAGAGAAAATCTCCGTCTATCGTCCAGAACGTGCAAATCGCTGGCCGACTGGGAAACTGACCCCAAGAATAGCGCAATACATACACGCCGTATAACACCTTGGAGTGGTCCTTTCCCCTTTTCAGCATTTTTTCTACCAAACAATGAATTTCGTTTAGAACATGTAAACATTAAGTTGAAAATAATGACACTAATTGCAAACATGATAATAAGCCTATCTTTTATTTCATAAGGGAGATAACACCCAAGTTTCAGGGTTGTCTTTCTAGCCAATACGCATAGAGCTACTACCCCGGAAGTTTTGCCCCGCAAGTCACAACCTGTCCTCTTACTCACAGCTAAAGGCCGTTTTCGGAGCAGCAAACGACAAATAGGTCCCCGAGGTTGGGGAGATTTTCACCCTAATTCGGCTTTTATAAAAGCGGTTATATATTGCTTGAAGACTTCAAGGTTCATTGTAAGAGCTTTTAGAAGCTCTCTGCTAGATATGTATATCGTCATAATTTAGGTGCTTCTATAAATGTCTCCTTTTAAACAACATTCACAGGCATTATAATGGAAAACTGCCGTTGTAAACCCTTTAAGGCATTGTAGAGTTTTGAGCGCTGTACGATAATGGAGGACATTTCAGCGTTCTTATAACAATTTTGAAAGATAGATAGATTGTTGTACATTAAACACCAATGGTATCCAGCATAATCTTACCATTGTTATAAGAGCAAGTGGTATTCGGCCCAACGGTAGGTATGCTGATTTTGTGGTTTGCGACAAGTCGTCAAGATTCATATGACTGTTCACAAACATTAATTATTTAACTCCACAGCCTTGCTATATTTCTACACACAGTCACACACTCCACACAAACAAACAAATAAAATACGTTGTGACAGATTGACCAAAATTGTTCTATCTGTTCCAAAACTACACTTAAGACTAATTCATATATTTAACTTTTTATGTATTCTTTGTTTTTCAATCTTACATATTTTATCATTTTTTATGATTCCAGAACTGTTGTTTTAGTTTACCGTCAGAGGGTGTATGCTATGACGTTTTTTTTTGGGGGGGGGGCATTTTTACAATGTGAATCAATATCAGCATAAGCTGATAAAAATGTACCAAATCTGGGTGAGTCCTGAACTATTGATTTATTGACCTTTCTGCCAATGAAATCAATGAAAGGCCGTTGAAAAAGACGTCTTTGAAAAAAAAATGTGGAACGCTTTGGAAAAATGATTGGGGAGGGGTATACCTCAACTTTTCCAAAATGCTTCCTTTTTGTCTGCCAAAGTCTGCATAGCAATCCATTCACTATTATGTTCGAAAAGACTGTCAGAGGTGGATTGCATAAAAAGGGAACGCATTTGTTAACCGGTATAGTGGCTAATCAACTATGAATGGTAAATCTATATATATCTCGGAATGTGGCATCTTCCATTCGTATGCCAAACACCTCAATTTCATTGTAATATATTTATTATACGGTTCAATCTACAAGGACTAAAGACTTGTGTTTGGGATTTGCGATCAGTCTAATAAACTTCCGTTCATTATCAAAACCC
>JZLH01S0258093.1:23804-37275 GCA_001188425.1 Eucidaris tribuloides | reverse complement strand
ACACACACACACACACACACACACACAAACACACACACACACACACAATACACAGACACATACACACAACTCACACATGCACATAACACACAAAACACACAGCACCTAATATTCTAAGTGTAATTGGAAAATTCCTCCACATGTGCCATAGCAGTCAGTCCCGGGGGGGCCAGTCAAATATAAAGCTGTACACATGCGTGACCAAATTATTTCCAGACACCCCCTAAACGAGTTTTTCTCTGTGTGCAAAATAACCCCCTAAACGAGTTTTTCGCGTGCTTCATTTATACATTTTGGCCCCTAAACAAGTTGTCGCCAGAATATGACCCCTAAACAAGTGTAGTCTACTTACTAACAATAAGCTTAAATAGACCAAAGCTTGGGGGGGGGGGGGGATCGAAAAACATACCCTAAACACGTTTGGCCAGTCTATAAAAAAAAAAAGCTTTGAAGAAAGAAACATACCCTAAATACGTTTGACCAGTCTTTCAAAAACACCCTTTTTTTTGGAAAATCTGCGTTTTTGATACCCTTAACGAGTGCACGCGCGGCCCGCGGCTAAACTTGAAAAAACACCCCTTTAAACGCGTTTTTTTGGTCACGCATGTGTACAGCAATAAATTTGACTGGCCCCCCCGGGCAGTCAGTCAACAAAGAGGAAACACCACCATGTGAGCTGCGAGGCACTCATGCATGGCCTTACAGCACACTGCCAACTCATACTTCACTGTACATAGGGTATATGACCATGTGCTGTAGGTTCATGATATGACTGATTCTGCACACCAACGAAAACCTTACCGTCCTCAAATCACTCATAGCCATTGTTCACAGACATGTGGTGGCACTGGCTAGTAAAAATGCAGGCTAGACACACGTGCAAATGATTTTGACTTCAGACCTTCGCATATTCTTCATTTTGCCTGCTTATTGTATGACGTCCGAATTATACAATGACAAAGCGAAACATACAAAACATATTGCACACATATATATGCACTGCCCAGTTTATGAGCAGGGTTTATGCATGCATCCCCTCAATTTTATCATGCATGCATTATGCATGATTGAGCACTACTGTGAGAAACGGTGGGACTACTAATAGAAGGGGAGTACTGATTCACTGATATACTTGCATGGTTTCTTTGCCAAAACGTAGAGCTCAATTTTACCATGTGCACTGCTTGCACTCATTAACCCATTCACTCTCAATGACATAACAAAACTCTATATACATTGACAAATTTTACCCTGAATATAGATTAGGTAGTTTGGAGGCTATGAAAACTGGGGTGTGGGGGGGGGGGGAGGGAGTGATATTATCCTTCCCCCAGAATCCCCCCCCCAAAAAAAAAACGCAACCATTTATTGCAGCCACATTTGGCATATACAAATTTAAGGAAATAGGCTATGTTGAATGCATTGTCAAATTTGTGATCTTTCGGTCTTAACTATTGGGAATTTGCATGCAAATACACAAATTTTTCCTAAAAATCCTGAAATTTAAGCAGATAAATAAAGAACCTGTTTATTGAGGAAGTTTTCCATTTTAAATTCCATATATGGGATATGCATACGCAAATTAGATATTAAAGCCCCAAGTATAGTTTTGGTAAATGGTAAAAAATGAAATTCTTTGCAATTATGTTTTTTAGATACTCATATGTGATCTATTAATACCCTGATAATTGTTCGCTCTGAAACTTTCTCATTTTGGGGATATTATTCAAATTGTAAAATCTCGGGGGGGGGGGGACCCCCCAAGATTTCCCACAGGTAATGTACATACCGCTAGATGCTCTCCTTTAATGTAGTCTGGGATGACATTGAAAATAAAATCTTTTTTCTTCTTCTTCTTTTTTTTATTTCACATCATTTTTTATTGTATCTTTTTTATGAAGCAATATGAAAATCTTCAGGACATTGCCCATGTATTCATACAAAAGTAATTATAATACATCTCATGATTTTCTTCTTAAGCTCTTTTAACATACATGTAGACACCAGTATACAACAAAAATAAGTATTAAACAACATTTACAGGCATTTTATAATGGAAAATGCCGTTGTAGACCCTTTAATTGCATTGTAGAGTTTTGAGCGGTGTACGATATTGGGGGACATCAGCGGTTCTTATATAAATTTTGAAAGATAGATAGATTGTTGTACATTAAAACACAAATGGTATCAGCAGTAATCTTACCATTGTTATAGAGCAAGTGGGTATTGCACAACTGTTGTAGGGTATGATGATTTTTGTGGTTTGCGACAGTCGTTCAAGATTCATATGACTGTTGCAGAAACATTATATTATTTAACTTCCCACAGCCTTGCTATATTTCCCTACAACAGTCACACTCACACAACAAATAAATAAAATACTTTGTTACAGATTGACCAAAATTTGTCTGATCGTCCAAAACTATACTTAGACTAATTCAATATATTTAACTTTTTATGTATTCTTTGTTTTTCAATCTTACATATTTTATTATTTTTATGATTCAGAACTGTTGTTTTAGTTTACTGTTCAGGGGTGTATCTATGACTTTTTAGGGGGCCTTTTTACAATGGAATCAGGTATCAGCAAGATGTGATAAAAATGTCAAATCTGGGCGAGTCATGATCATGATTTATAGGACCTTTCTGCAATTAAATAATGAAAAGGCCTTTGAAACAGATGTCTTTGGAAAAAATGTGGACCTTTTGAAAAAAGTGTTTGGGGAGGGGGTATGACCCTCATGACCCCCTCCCCCCCCCCCTTGCATACAACCATGCTGTTATTACTATAATTATTATGTGCTTTACAATTTATTGTTATTCCTAAATGCACTTAAAGGCAGTGGATCTCATTTGCAAACATCCCCGCAGACCAGGAAAAGATAACCCATGCCCTTAGGCTATTGATGAAGGGCATGCCTGTGAAATCTGGGGGTCAGTGATTGCCTAGAATTCAAAAAATGCAGAAGAAAAACAATAGCCGTTTAGTGTATGTTCTATGGTAGGATTTTTTTTCTCGAGTCGTGAGAAAAAAATTCAAATTTGAGTCTAACAATCACTGTAATTCCACTAAAACTGAGTTACTAGCTCCTATATTTTGCTAAAGGTTCCCAGATGGCATTTTCTTCTAAATGCCATTGTATTTACACAATCTTAATTTTTAGGCATGCAATAGAGATCCACTGCCTTTAAAAACAGCATCATATGGTTGTTGTTTTTTTTTACAAAATGCTTCTTTTTGTCTGACAAATGTCTGACATAGCAATCAGTCAATCACTATCATGTTTCAAAAGACTGTCAGAGGTGGTATTGCATAAAAATGTGACGCTATTGTTAACAGGTATGTGCGTAATAACAATGAGTGGTAAAGCACATAACTTTCTGGAAATGTGGCATCTCTATTCTGTAGCCAAACACCCCTCATTATTGTAAAATTTAATGGTCAAACTACAAGACTTAAAGATTGTGTCATTCATTTGCACGTCAAAAAACACCCTAAATGAATGAAATCAGCTGAAATCATATCCAATGTGAAGATTAATATAAATAAACACCTCTCATAGAGACTTGGGATAAAATATTGAGTTTTGGTGAAAATCTGGACGGTTAAACTTCATCCTTTTTCAAATTACTCAGAAGCAATTTTAAAAAATCCACGACGTCAAACGTACACGTGCCGTTCCAAAATTGTCCGATCAGCCGTTAGCCATAGGTCGTGCGGAGGTTAGCCGTTTAACCAATCAGTTTGCTCCGCTGGTCTTGCGACGATACACATAACCGCGATTCGCAGTTTGAGCAAAATTGAAACTCACGGAAAGAACAACATTCTGGTAACATGTCGTTATTTGTTTTTTCTCATAAAACAACAAATTCATGACGTATGGATCTCAAACTTTCAACACACCATTTGTAAGTACTAAACTACCGTTTGGTATTGATAATGAAGGGAAGTAATGGACTTGCAAATCCCTGACACAATCTTTAAAGATTGTGTTCGGGATTTGCAAGTCCATTACTTCTCTTCATTACAGGGCACTCCCGTTATAACGAAGTCCTCGGGACCGACGCTTTTATTTCGTTATATCGAAATTTCGCTGTAACCGAACAAATAAAACATACGATGAAAACAATGAATTTTGTGTGTGTTGTGTCTTATTACATTGTCCATGTATATTGTACTTATAATAAAAGGGGAAAGGCAAGGTTAGGCACTTTGATTGGCATAAATCTGGATCAATTTTACATTTATAGAGATCATGAAAATATTTTCAAATCAATATTTTTTTAGAGAACGGAAAACTGAAATCACTGCCAGTTTATTGAACATGTAAGCGGCATGAAATGCACCCAAATAGATGATTACATCCCGTGATTATACAGGACGCAAAACAACGTCAGAAAAAAAAAACTATTCATGTATCAAAATGTTACTTGTACGAGAATACGGGGCGCAAAAAATTTACAACAGAAGTAATAAACATACTAGGCGTTGATACGAATTGCAAAAGCCGCTTTGAATTTCAGAAGTCACGCTGCCTCCCCAATTATTGTTCATAAATGAGCCCTTCTTCCTATTCAACATTTCCTAGCAGCATGGACACTGGACAGCATGCACGCAGCAATGATTGCACTCCACATATGCACACTCATCCTCTCTCTCAGGCTGGACGCGCGCACTATTCTCACCAATCATGACAAAGTATTTGAGACACACCCCCACTCCGCCTCCCGAGTGTAATGTGATGCGTGCGTGATCAGCCTGCCGCCCAAGGAGTGAAACCCGTTCTCTCAACACACACACACACAAGGCGATCAAGTGTCGTCGCACTACCTTACGAAATCTCTATTTCGTTGTAACAGAACGCATTTGTTTTGTAAATCTAATCAGTTTATCGTTGCCTCATAATATATATTTCACCCAAGTTACAAGAAAATCCAACTAGCCGTTCTCAAGTTTTCGCGGTAACGAGCCCAAATCAGACATATTTTAGGCCCGGTGACCTTTGACCTTTTAGCACCAAAAGCTATTCAATTCATCGGTGCCTCATAGTACATACTTGGTCCTAGTTACATCAAAATCTGATCGGGGTTCTTAAAGATTGTGCCATTGATTGGCACGTCAAAAAACATCCATATGAATGAAATCAGCTGAAATCATATCCAATGTAAAGATTAATATAAATAAACACCTCTCATAGAGACTTGGGGTAAAATATTGAGTTTTGGTGAAAATCTGGATGGTTAAACTTCATCCTTTTTCAAATTACTCGCAGCAAATTCAAAAAATCCGCGACGTCAAACGTGCACGTGCCGTTCCAAAATTGTCCGATCAGCCGTTAGCCAATGGTCGCGCGGGGGTTAGCCGTTAACCAATCACTGTTCGCTCCGCTGGTCTTGCGACGGTACACAGTAACCGTGATTCGCAGTTTGAGCAAAATTGAAACTCACGGAAAGAACAACATTCTGATAACATGTCGTTATTAGTTTTTCTCATAAAACAATAAATTCATGACGTATGGATCTCAGACTTTCAACACACCATTTGTAAGTACTATACTGCTGTTTGGTATTGATAATGAAGGGAAGTAATGGACTTGCACATCCCTGACACAATCTTTAAGTAATCGTGGTAACAAGCCCAAATCAGACATATTTGAGGCCCGCTGACCTTTGAGCTTCAAAATCTAATCAGTTCATCGGTGCCTCATAGAACATACTTGGTCCTAGTTACATCAAAATCCGAACAGGGGTTCTTCAGTTATCGCGGTAACGAGAACCGGTAACGGACGGACGGACAACCCGAAAACATGATGCCTCCGGCAACTTCGTTGCGGAGGCATAAAAACCCTGTCAACTTTGAGTTTCAACTTCATCACAACACATATTGTAATTGGCCCAGGGTTCATTAATAACATATCACTCTCAAACATTGCTGTGATGCTGTAAGATACAGGTTTATATCCAGGGGTCATGTATTACACTTGTACATATACATGTACTAGCATTTAAAGCTCAGTGAAATGATTTGGAGAAAAAAAATGCCTTTAGAACCAAACTGGTTGAAAGATAAACCAAATGTACACCAGCTGGAGTAGATCTCCTGGCAGGAAGGATTTGTCTTGAGTTTGTTTACTTATGAAGAATCAAGCATGAACAGGCCAGCAGTTTAATTTTATCGGGACACGATAGATTTAATTCCCATAGAAGGCTACGGTACACTACAAATTTGTCTGTTGCAGGGCATACTGACGGACATTATTTTGAAATGAGTCAACTTTTGGCTACAGACTTTTCACAGTAGAATCCCTGCATAGTTTACTTGATTCTAGAATAGTTTTTACCCAGGTTGAGGACTACCCCCAATCATGTCATTTACCTTTAACACTTTGACTGTTAATAACTACGGAGTCTGTCACCTGTTCAAGTTAATAATTAATGTGTGGAATCTGTCCACTATTCAATCCATGCTCTGTAGCTGTGCATACTTTTGTGACCACAGCTTGAACAGGTGACAAATTTCACCCTTGTCAATTACGAACAAACAGTTAAACACACACACAATGAGTACTGTGCAAAATGCAAATGCCATTATTTGAAAACAGCACAGTTCTTTGAACCAAAATTTGAACTCTATCTCCATAACTACTGTATATGCCATGTATTTTGCATCCATATATTTTCGCGATTTTACTTCAAGACGGGGAATTCGCGAGAGTATATTTTAGAGATTTTATTGTATTTGCAGTCACTTTGTACAGAAATGTCAGGAAGTGAAAATTTTTGCATTCAGTAAGTCGCGAAATTCGCGAAAATTAAACCACCGTGAAAAATTGTAAACTCTCAGCCACAACTTCACCCCCCATTTGGATAAATTAGAAATATGACATGGCATCCTATAAAAGTCAGAACAATGAGGGCGCTGTCAGTGAAAACTATTGTTATGCAAAATGACACCCCCCCCCCAATAAACCTCCAAAGCAAGTTTGAATAAAATCGGACAAGAAATGTGGCCGATAGATCATATACAAGTAATGTGACATGGTGAGGGCGCCATCACCGAACACTAATGTGGCCTACATGTAGAATGACCACCCATACACCTATACAGCAAGTTTGAATAAAATCCTTTGGGTAACAACAAAGTAATTGAAAAATAAGCATTTTTGCAAATTTAGACCCATCAGGTTGACCTTTGACCCTTGAAAAGGCGGAACATTGGGGGCAGCATCACCAAAAGTTATAGGTGTCTAGAGTTGACTATGATACACTTACACACCAAATTTGAAAAAAAAAATCCATCCAGAAATGCGGCCAGTATCAGGCACAAAAGCAGACCCTGAAAAATGTACCTTTTTGTGTACAAAGACGGACCAAGCGAGGGCGCCACCACCAAAAACAATGGGCGTCTTCGCTTTACCATAATACACCTTCATACCAAATTTGAAGATGATCGGAGAAGAAATGCAGCTGGTAGAGCGCTCACAAGGAAATCTCTGCGGCAGCGGCGGCGCGACGAGGCCAAATCCATAGTATCCTCCGAACAGAGTTCGGGGGATACAATAAACACTTTATTAAAAATCATCAAGGATCAAAAGTGTCAAAACCTTTTATTTCACACCCAGTATGTATGTGTACCTGCTGGTGCATTCATAGATGATACTGTTCTTACATGTAATTTAAAACCCTTCAACAGGGCCATTCACAACACAATACTAGTGAAAATCGCACACTAGAGTGCAAGTTTTCTAACTTCATGCAAAGTTTCTCTACCAGTTGGGCAGTGAGAACGAACACTTATTGCAGAAAAAGCATAATTTTTGTCTTATGACTGCATGCTGGGATGGCTAAACAAGCCAGGGCAGGAAATAAAATTGTATTTTCGGGGGCTACTTTCGATCCTGATTTAGTAATGCCAGCATGTTATACATTGAACCCTATGAGGATAATTGAGGGCTATTTTGTTACTTTACTTTTGGGGGCTATTTTGTTAATTTAAGGGGCTAAATCAAACATTGCAATTTTTAATGTTGTGATTTTTTGAATGAGAATGTCCCGTGTATCAAATACAAAGTTGTAGTATGTATAAGCTTGTTGTCTGCAGGACTCTGTGAGTTACAAATATATCCAATCACTATTTATACGAATCAACATTGACTTTTTGAGACTTTGAGTTGATTGTTGTGTGAAATCTTGCACATTTATTTACGTTGAAGTCAAACTCCTGATGACAACTTGAAGTTGTTGAACTGAAATTATTGAACCTGGGAAAAGCATTTCAGCAGGATTTAAAGGCAAGGTTCACCCTGACGTCAAGTTGGTTCCAATAAAAGCAGAACAATGAGAGAAACATATTAATGAAAGTTTGGCGAAAATCCACCAAAGAATAGCAGAGTTATGAACTTTTAAATTTTTAAATTTGTGACGTGACATGTGTGAGCAGCTCCCCCATTGTCATGTGATATAAATTCCATAAAAGTGCCGTTTTCTCACAAATTTGAAAATCATTTTACCTTTGCATTCAATATATTATCAGAAACATTATTTCATACATGCTTCTATGAAAAAAAACACATTCAATTACCATGAACCAATAAAAAGTGGCAATTTATTGAATTAATATTACATGATATATGGGGAGCTGCTTGTATGTGATGTCACAAAATTAAAACTTTGATACTGCATAACTCCGCTATTCTTGAGTGGATTTTCGCCAAACTTTCATTAATACGTTTCTCTCACTGTTCTCTTTTTATTAAAA
Source organism: Eucidaris tribuloides (assembly GCA_001188425.1). Lineage (NCBI taxonomy): Eukaryota > Metazoa > Echinodermata > Echinoidea > Cidaroida > Cidaridae > Eucidaris > Eucidaris tribuloides. The sequence goes on along the minus strand of JZLH01S0258093.1, from coordinate 28,517 downwards.
CCAACTTGATGTCAGGGTGGACCTTGCCTTTAAAAACATGACTACTCCAATCTTTTAAGAGGACTAATTCTGAATGGAGATATCTGTATCACCTTGTCACCAGTGGTTTCAGGTAAATACCACATTGACTACATGTAAGTAGTGGGTATATTGAGTAATGGTGTTATCGACAATCAGCTGATTTCGCCTTGTAGCGATAACAATAACTGGGAGTCATCTATGTGTACATTTATGATTCTTGTTTCAAATACACGACTGATTCCCAACATGATAATGTAAAGTAAAATGGTCAGTTGACAGATTTAATAGATTGTATGTTCCAGCATTCAAGCGGCGTGCGGCGCATTACCCAGATAGAACAGTCAAGAACACAATTGCAAGATGTGTGCGGGCAGATGATCATTTGTTTCGCATGCGAAATGTACAGCGTACGTGATTCTTGCAGCGGTACAGTGTACGGTGCAGGGACAGCAAATCATACAACATACTGGCGTTGATGTTTACACAATGCTGACTGTTGTAATAAAATTTGTTGTATTTTGGGTGATCTGGCTTTGACATTTTTGGCTGGAAAACCTAGTCAAGTCAACTGTTAACTTAGAAAACGTGTGAAGAGTAAAGTATTCCATGTAAATATCATGCATAGAAGAGAATCACCCTGATATTTTCAGGTAAGCAAGACAGTATTTAGATGCATTCTGTTACAAATACTTAGACCTACAGTACTATTTTGATGGTTAGCTAATTCGGCCTACATGTGTATATATCTGTCGCCAATAATTGTTGATATCGATATCGGTAAGGATTTTCTTAGTGATATTGGTAAGCATTTTCTTAGCGATATATCAGCAAAGAATTCCTCAATGATAACACCACTAATATTGGAAAAAAAAATAATACACTGTACTGCCACGATAATATCATGCAGTATCCTGTCATATCAATTTAATGCTGCTGGTTATAGATTCAGATGAGAATTTGTCATCACGGACAGACATTTAAGTTAAAAAGTGTACGAGTTCCAAGTCGATCAGAGAAAAAAAGTGTTTTTTGTCTCACCCTATTCATTGTAATGGCAATTTTGTGATTTACTGGTTTGTTGTATGCAACTTTTTTGCCATAGAATACACTAATGGGACCCAACCTTGCACTTTGTGTAATAGAAATTTCATTAACTGTGTGCCAAGAGCACCCTGTATGCACAGTGACAGCTATTAATGCCAATGGTCAACATACTTTCCAAAATCAAAGCTATGGACCATGTGTAGAATATTTTGTTCGCATATAAAATACATTGTATTGTAGCTTACCAACTCCTACCCCCACCCCCACCCACAAACAAAAATATATTTATATTAATTTCAGTAGTCCCCTTCACAAACAATTACATAAAATCGTAATTTGTAATTTCTACCGATATCAGTCTTGAGACATGAACTATACCAAACACATTGTTCTCTAGAAATGAACTGGTCTTTGAAGTATAAATACTCCCAAGATAAAAGTCACGTCTATAGGTACAATAGACACACAAAAATAAAATAAAGAAAATAAATATAAATAAAGAAATAAGCACTGCAGCAAACTTGGAAAGTGAAAGTGCTTAGAAAATCATGAGTTAATGTAACTGTTACTGATACAAAATTTCGCATTGCTGGTCCTGATTAAAAGAGATATTTAAATTTCAACTTTCCCATCAAATGTGTATTTTCAAAGTGAACATAGATGGAGTATGAATAGGAAGATAGAGAAATTTTAAGTAATATTCCAGGTTTTGGTCAGGCAAAAAATTTGGCAATGAGGTTCGATTGTGGAGCATATAAATTGGTCATATTCATAATCATTTAATGATATTATTTCTCAAAACAGAACATTCTACCTGAGTTTTCTTAATTCTGTATATGTTTACAACTCACCTGATATTGTCTTGTTTGGGCTGCACATCTTCATCTGCTGATGCATCTGAATCAGTTTTCCTCCGCTTTGAAGAACTCTGAGAACTCTCCTCATTCTGTGCTCTCTTTCTAGGTGAACCCTCTACAGCATCGTCTTTCGGCTCTTGGTTAACAGGATCATCAGAAACATCTTCCGCAATCTGTCTTTTCTCTACCTTCTTGACATCTCGATTGCCTTTCACATGCTGATCACCTTTCTCCTCATCTTCCTCTGCTTTTCTCTTCTCGTCCTCCTTCCCTCTTTTCAAGTCTATAAAACCCTTTCTAACCAATTTAACCTTCTTTTGAACAGGAGACTTCTTCACTTCCTCCTGTTTTTCTACATCTGGCTTTGGTACGCGTTCGATGGTTTTGTCCTCCTTTTGTTGTTCAACATTTGCCTCGACTGGAAGCTTGTCAGTATCTGCTATCTCCGAAACCTCCATCTTTTCTTGTTCTTGTTGTTCATTCACTGGCTCTGCCGAGTCTTTTTTCTGCTCAGTGACTTCAGGCTGATCTCCTTTTACTGATACTTTTTCAACATCTGCCGGGAGTGGGATCTTCGCAATATCTTCGATCTGCATTACCTCCATCTGTTCTTGTTCCTGTGGTACGCTTACTGGCTCTGCTGAATCTCTTTTCTGCTCAGTAAGTTCAGACTGATCTGCTTTCACTGGTACTTTTTCCATTTCAGCTTCTTCCTTTGACTGCCGTGACAGTTCTTTTGTTTTGTTTTCGATCTCTTGTTTGAGTATCTTCTCCTTTTCAACCACTTCATCTTCTTTCTGTGCTGGAACAGCTTTATCCTGCACTGGAGTTTCTTCCTTCTCCTGGGATACATTTTCTGTACTAACCAGTTTGACCTTCTGATCATCATCAGATCTCTTTGCACTTTCACGTTCATCTGTGGTACTTTTTTCATCCCTTTTTCCTCAGCTCTTACAGGTACAGATGTATTCTTAGCAGCATCTTGCTCTTGACCCAATTCCATCTTCTCATCTGTACGCTCTGTACAACTTTCTTTATCCTGAATAGGAGCCTTCTTTTCTCCCAGTTTTCTTTCTTGTGTTCGTGTCATCTGGACATCATCCTTTTCTTGAGTTGAATCCTCTTTTGATTTTTCTATCGATTTTAACGGTAGTGACTCTTCTTTCTGCACAGTTGACTTGGACGTCTTGCTGACAATTTGATGTTCTCATTTCCTCCCTTGTTCTCCTTTTCAGGCTCTTTTGTTTGCACCTGAGATAGTGTAACACTTGTTTTCTGCATTGTGGCACTTGAATCTTCTTGTTCTTGATCTTTGGCCTCTTTAACCTTAGACTGTGTTTTCTCAGAAATTGGAACTTCAACTTGGGCAACTTTGCTTACTTTCTCTTCCAGTTTTTCTGTTTTTTTATCTCCTTCATTAGGTGTGACATCTGTCTTTTCTTCTTTTTGCTGTTGCTGATTGGCATCTGTTTTTGCAGTTGTTTCAGCCTTTTCCTTCTGATCAATTTCTTTCTTGTCTTCATACTTCATCTTCTGCACTTGTACCACCAACTCCCTCGACTGCATCCGTTTCTGTATCTCCTTCTCATCCTCTTCAAAGGCATTGTCATCAACAGCTTTCCCTTGCTCTTTGATTGTCTTCATTTGTTCAACATCTTGCGAGGTTTTTGACTCCTCATCATGATCATAGTCTCTACTTCTTGATCTTTTACGTCTGCTCTTCCTGGTCTCAAGCTCTGGCTCAGTACTCTCCTCTTTTCTTTCTCTTTCTCACGTTGAGAACTATGTCTTCGCGATCTCCTCGAGGACCTACTGCTTGTCGATTGCTCCTGAGGCACCTCATCCTCTTTCACCTCCTCACCTTCTCCATTATCTGCTTTTGCAGACCCCTCTTTCTCCCCCTCTTCAGACTGGCTGCGACTCAACGACTGATTGAGCTCTTCTACTTGATTAGCAAGACATTCTGGTATAACACCTTTATCTTCTTCTTCACCACAGTCTCTAACTGCAAGAAAGTAAATAAAAAATCTAAAATTAAAAGCCCATGAATGAAAAGTTTGCAGAGAGAATTTACAGTGCTCAGAGGTTTGCTGTTCTTTTCTGCATTCTCAAATGATAATTAGATCAAACGCTTGATCTTTTTTTACCAGTATCTTTTAATGACTCAAATACAGAAAAACCCAACAGGACTTCAACCTAAAACTTATACTGAACATATACAGCCAGCGGCACTACCAACCGGGCTATGCTGGGTAAGAGCAATACCACAGTTTACTGTGCTACAAATATCTGATAATCCCACTGAGCTCAAAAATATTTCTCAAGTCCCCAGTACAAAGAATACTAACTAACTCACTGTTATTCATTTTGTCAGTGATGAATATTTGACATTTATCATTTTAACTCTTTATTTGCCATATCACTAAAGTGAACTTCAGGTTTATTTAATTCAATTTGCAATTTTTGCTCAATACAAACATTTCTTTCTTACATAGAAACAGGCATGAATGACTTGCTGGACCTATGAATAGGGTATTGTATTGAGTAAGAGGATTGAGAGGGAATAGTAAATCCCTACTCATTGTCTCCAGTGCATTTACTGATCTGTGCAAATTAGCAAACAAAGAACTGCAAGAGTTGAAAAGCATGATAGGATATTTAACATTTTCAGCATTATAACAATGAATAGGCAAGAAATTCTTTTTCAGCGAAAAATCAAAATGTTGAAACACGGGAACATGCCTTTAACTTGCACTTGCAATTCATATCAAAAGAAATTAGCAAGAAAATT
>JZLH01S0257993.1:72916-84267 GCA_001188425.1 Eucidaris tribuloides | reverse complement strand
TGATTTCTGCACAGAATTGTGCTGTGTTGTGCATATGGAAGAACAGGCAGTTTGGAAACTAATGCGAAGACAAATGATGTTATATATTTTATTCAATATCAAGTAGGCCTATAGTATACATCTTTCTTTCAGACTTTCAGTTTAAAAAGTTCTAAAAACAACACCAGTAAAAAAAATAATGATCACACCTGCAAAGCACCGCGTGCCAAGGAATACAAATTCAAACAAAGTACAAAATAGAAAAAATAATAACAAATTATCCCCCCCCACCCCACAAAACACATACCTTGTTCCACTTCGACTATTTGAGTGATTATTTAATGCTGAATATATTAAGTATTATACATATCAAAGTAATTGAATTGAGATGTTCAGTATTTAGCCTGTTGAAGACCTCACACAAGATATCTTGTCACAGGGTCTGTGGGAAATATGTGTCAAAGCAAAATCAAACCGTCTTCAATGGGTTGAAAGTTTGGGGATGTTTTACAAAGTATTTTGCTGCCTGTTGAACAATTTTGCTGGGTATCACATAATGCCTGTACATGTATCATCAATGCTGAAAGTATCAGTAATGGAATTTTGTCGACCTGTCAACATCCAGAATATATGAATATGTCTGGAGGGTTCTCTGCATGGTGTATGCAGATATATTTATCTTTGCGTGATATCAATAACTGCTGTGTGTTACTGCTGGAAAATGGCTGGTCAACTGTGTGCAAAAATACTGTAGAAGGTGTTGTGTTACCCATAAACCATCATGCCACATTACCTTTAATGAGGTGAAGATGAAAAGGTGACTTACACAGAAATATTAGTATTTGTTACCATTTTAAATGATATTCCTATGTTTAAGGAAGAGCATTTATAGAAGAACCATAAATATGACGATATACATATCTAACAGAGAGCTTATAATGCCGTACAATGAACTTTGAATTCATTTAAGCAATTAAACCCTTCTATAAAAGCGAAATTAGGGCTGAAAACATCACCCCAACCTCGGACCTAATTTGTCGCTTTGCTGTCGAAAACGGCCTTTAGCTGTGACGTAAGAACGTGGTTCGTGACTTGCGGGCAACTTCCGGTACGTAGCTCTATGCGTATTGGCTGGAAAGACAACCCCGAACTTGTGTGTTATTCTCCTTATGAAAATAAAGTATAGGCCTAATTACTTTCATCGTTTGCAATTTACGTCTCATTATTTTCAACTTATGTTCTACATGCTTCTACGAAATTCATTGTTTGGAGGATAAAACGCTGAAAAAGGGGGAAAGGACGCGACTCTCCAAGGTATTTATTGCGCTATTCTTGGAGGTCAGTGTTCCGAGTCGGCCGGCGGATTTGCACTTTTGACATTATCAGACGGAGACTTTTCCTCTTTCCACCATGGAAAATGCAGTTGATATTAATTAAATCATTACAAATATCCTATAATAAGAAAAATAGACCAATCAGCTGCTCGTAAACTTGTATACATTTCCAGAACGAGCTGGAATATGAGTCGTGGCGATTCTGCTCGGGTTACGATTCATGCGCGAGTAATGCAGGTTGGTGGCGGTAATAAGGCTCTTTAGCCAGGCTGAGAGCTTAATTGACTGTTTCGCAGCTCGCAGCATGAAGCTCGCCACCAGCGGGCTTGCGCCACCGCGCGGGCCTGGTCTTCATATCAGATCATATAGCTGGCCGGAATTTACATTACCTGCCGTGCAGTTCACAAAGCCAAAACAACAGTAGTTTAGATTTAAATACACACGGCGCAGTTACTATAGACTCTTTTATGTCAGAGGAAATTCTACCTCGGAACATGATTCTACAATAAGTAACGTTAGTTTAGTTCTCGAACACAATTTCTAAGTTCAGGGTTTGCCGGGGTTTGTTTTCAAGCTATTTCCATGAATAGGGGCCTACAGCTCTCGCACACACGGGTGAGTTAAACACGAATTTTTCGGAGATTGTCCCCATTTTCGTGCCAATAATGACATAAATAATGACATCAGGATATGTTTTACCACGGAAGAGGACAGATGTATGTCAGACATTAACAATTAAAACAATATTAAGCCGTTTTGAGAGTATGGAGCTGACACACACTCTATGAACTGTATGCGTTATCGCAGTCCGTCGCGTGAGCTGTGTGTAGCGTATTCCCGGGGTGTGACGTCACACAAAAAGGTCCTTTCCTGTAGCCGGTTTCGGAGATGGCAGAGGGTCAATTTATCGCAATTTTATTTTCATAAAACCCGAAGCTGACACACTTTCATGGCATGTTAGCTGCATAAAATGTTTAGATAACTCATTAAATTATAAAGTAAACTAAATTTGTTGAATTTAATTTCCTATGAATATCAACTTTAAAGACAAATTTCACTCTGACGTCAAGTTAGTTTTAATAAAAGCAGAACAATCAGAGAAACATAGTAATGAAAGTTTGGCGAAAATCCACCAAAGAATAACAGAGTTATGAAGTTTCAAAGTTTTAATTTTGTGACGTCACATGCGAGCAGCTCCCCATACATGTATGTCATGTAATATAAATTTTATAAATTGCCATTTTTTAATGGCTCATGGTATATTGACTGGGTGTTTTTCATTGACGCCTGTATGAAATAATGTTTCTGATAATATATTGAATGCACAGGTAAAATCATTTTCAAATTTGTGAGAAAACAGCACTTTTATGGAATTATATCACATGACATAATGGGGAGGTGCTCGCATGTGACGTCACAAAATTAAAGCTTTGAAACTTCATAACTCTGTTATTTTTTGGTGGATTTTCGCTAAACTTTCATTAATAATAATATGTTTCTCTCATTGTTCTGCTTTTATTAAAACCAACTTGAAGTGAGGGTGAACCTTGCCTTTAATGAGTTGGAGATGAAAAGGTGACACACACACACACACACACACACACACACAATAAAAATGGTATTTCTTAGCATGTTTAAATGATATCCCATGTTAAACTGTTAACTTAATTCGTAGCTGTCACCAGGATTGGATTAAAACCAGCTTTCTTGTGGGAATTGGAATAACTTTGACCTCATTCCTGGTTAAAGGAACTGGTTGACTTAGCAGTGTGACCAGGTCATGCGGTCAAACCGGAGATAGACAAACATGTTAATAGCCGAAGTGGCTGGCTCCAAACTCAATTGCTCTATACTTGATCATCCAGCGAGAGCACTTTTGGGACGATCGACTGAGGTGGAACAAGAAGAAAAAAAAGAATATAGAAAAAAAGTGGGGGAAAAAAGGGTGAAAAATAATAAATGCAGAATCCTATGTGACTTCCACGCAGCTATTTCTCCCCTGGAGTGCAAAATCATCTTTCATCATGGCTAATCCTGGAAAAATGCTGGGGTGCTTGATTGAAAGGTCGCGAAGTTCGTTGTTTGGCCCCACTTGCTAATTTGCTGCAGCCGAAAACCGAAGTAGGTTTACACACAGTTCTGTAGTGTAGTGCTCAGTGTTCGACGTGCAGTGTAGGGTGTAGTAGTTGGTGTATGTTTTTGTTTGTGTAAGTGTGTGTGTGTGTGTGGGTGTGTGTCTGTGACTATCTGCGTGCATTGGCAATTCCTCCCAAACGGGGACGTAAGTATGACACCCCACATTCAGATCAGGGACGTTCCAAAAACGGGCATGGTCTGCAATTTCCTACCTTGTGCAATCGATTGCAAATTTGATAAGCAGTCTATAATTATTTTTAAAAAAAATGTGCACAATAATTGTCCTCAATTGCAAGTTAAAAAAAATCGCCCACAAGATTTTACACACATCCTCATAATTATGGATGGAGTGTGTCCTGAATTGGCTGGTGACATCACTTGTAATTGACTTCATTTAAATGTTTGTAATTCAATTACAAGCTACTCCTTGTTTGCAGGATTACGTGTGTGTGTGTGTGTGTGTGTGTGTGTGTGTGTTTGTATACATATGTAAATGTAGTGTCCATTCATGACAGATACCAGTTTTTAGGAGAGCTGTAAACTGTTCAGATTTTATTAGACAACTTACAAGTACATTACACACACTTAAAGGCAGGGGATCTCTTTTGCATGCCTAAAAATTAACATTGCAAAAATACAATGACATTTAGAAGAAAATGCCATCTGGGAACCTTCAGCAAAATATAGGAGCTAGAAACTCAGTTTTAGTGGAATTATAGTGACCGTTAGACTCTGATTTGAATTTTTTCTCGCGAGGAAAAAATTCCTACCATAGAACCATACACTAAACGGCTATTGTTTATCTTTCGCATATTTCAAATTCTAAGTAACCACCGACCCCCAAATTTCACAGACATGTCCTTCATCAATGGCCCAAGGGCTTGGGTTATCTTTTCCTGGTCTGTGGGGATGTTTGCAAATGAGATCCACTGTCTTTAAAAACGTGAAATTTGCTGGTCTCAGGGTTGCTGTCCAGTTAGATTGCCCAGCCCCAAGTCCTCCTAAAATCCTGGTTGGTGTAGCTAAATCTGACATATGGCAGGTGCGCAGTGATGGATGAATCTAGGACAAGGAGTTGATTGATGGACCGCTTGAACAGCTTGACCAGGATTGGAAGTGTTTAGCCTCACCTTTCGGCCAAATGACCAAATGGACTCTTGATGGTTGATCTTGAAAAGCCAGCACTTGGTAGTAACTGTCCAGTCTTTCTGACCCTGATATTATGGTCATTTTACAATGTAGGCTAGACATCATTGGATTGGTGCTAAAGATCTACTTGAATCATTTCTGACTATACTGGATTATCATCTTTAAAGGGAGAAGGCGCCAGCAACTAACATGCATAAGTTAAGAAAATATTTGAGTTTTTGCCAACCAATCAGATTGCACGTGCACTGCAGGGAGCTGACCATGCATGACCAATACATGCCACGCGACGTGTGTTAGCCGCACCGTGGTACTTACTGTATGCACTGTTTGAATTGATAAGCTCCTCCCCCTATAGCTGTTTCTGCAAGTTTTATCCCTACATAAAACTTGCAAAGACGTAAAATAAACACAAATTAACTAATTTATAGGGCCTTGATGAGGGTGCACACAGTACCCCATATTTAGGCTTTTTTTGTCACCATGTACCATAATTCTCACAATACTCACAATGTCATTTTTATGCCTGTTAGTTGCTGGTGCCTTCTCCCTTTAAGTTTACAAGTTTAGGGTATTGAACAAAGACTAACATCCATCTATCTTTCTACATGTAAGGCCTACATACATGTATAAATGTCTATTGAACGATTGATCTATCTATCAATCTATCCATCTTTCTATCTATCTATCTGTCTATCTGTAGGACTGTCTATCTATCTTATTTATCTGTCTATCTATAGGACTGTCAATCTTATCTATCTGTCTATCTATAGAACTGTCTATCTACATGTATCTTATCTATTTATCAGTTTTTTGAAGGACAGGCAAATTTTCTAGCGGAGGGTGTCTGTTTTCACCACTATCTGGGCGATTTTGTGTTTTTGAATTTATGCTGAAATATATTTTTTGCGTGGCTGTGAATATATAACAGTGATTTACAGAGGATAAGGATTTTTACGCAATGCAATTTGAATAATATGGTATGGAATTTGATTGCAAATAGGCCAGAATAATGTATACTTGTAATATACTGTAGTAAATGTTGTGTATGTAAATGTTAGTAAAAGAGGCTATATTGTATAGTATATTCGAAATTTACACAAATGTGATAGATTAATGATGAACATGATGATAGATAGATGTTGTAGTGTGATTAGTAGTAGATTAGATAGATATGCTAGATAGGGGGTAGATAGTGATAGTAGAATAGATAGTTAAAGATAGATAGATAGATAGATAGATGATAGCTAGTTAGGTAGATAGTAGATAGATAGATTGCCTAGATAGCGTAGGTCGATAGATGATAGCTGATAGATAGATAGATGATAGTAGTGATGATGATAGATAGATAGATTGGCCTGTTAGGGAGGTAGTAGTGATAGATTGATAGGATAGTAGATAGAATAGATAGATGATAGTAGATGATAGAAACTGATAATAGATAAGATCATGTAGTAGACGTTCTTAGTAGACAGTAGATAAGATTGAACCGTCCTATAGTGACAGATTAATAAGATAGTAGACATGTCTACGATAGACGATAGACTAGATAGAAGGATGGATGATTGATAGATTAAATCAATCGTTCAATAGAATTATAAATGTATGTAGGCTTTAATGTAGAAGGATAGATGGATGTTAGTCTTTGTTCAATACTAATTTGTTAACATTAAAGGGAGAGGCACCGAATAAAGGATAAAAATGACATTGTGATATTGTGGAGAATTATGAGTACATGGTGACAAAAGTAAATATGGGGTACTGTAGTGACTCATCAAGGCCTTTATTAGTTATATTGTGTTTTTTTACGTCTTGCAGTTTTATTGTAGGGTAAACTTGCAGAACAAGTATGGGGGAGAGCTTATCATTACGTGGCATACATTTACCACCGGTGGGCTAATAACAGTAGTGGCTGCTTGCGTTCTAGCATGGTCGGCTCTTGAGGTGCATGGTGCAATCTTGATTGGGTTGCAAGAACTCAAATATTTTCATAAATTTATGGCCTGTTAGTTGCTGGCGCTTCACATTAATCTTTACTCATAATTCAACTTTTACCAACTCTGGCATACTATTCTACGCATAGGCTGCAAAGGTGAGGTGAGGGTATGACGGCTGGAGGATAACAATGTGGCTGGGTGATTGAACAATTTTATTATTTGGTGCTATTAAGTTGATTAAGGGAGAAGGCCCAGCAGCTACAGGCTAAGTTAAGATATGACTTGTGAGTATTGTGAGATTTTATCAGGTACATGGGTGACAAAAACGCTAATAGGGGTACTGTGTGATTCAACTATGCTATATTAGTTAATTTGTGTTTTATTTTAGTCTTTGTATTTTTACCTAAGACAAACTTGCAGAACGCTAATAGGGGGAGGAGCTTATCATGTCAAACGTGATCAGTTAGTAACGGCACTGCCGGCTACACACGTCGGTGGGCATGTATTGGTCATGCATGGTCGGCTCCTGCAGTGAGTGCCATCTGATTGGTTTGGCCAAAAATCAATATTTTTAATAATGCATGTAGTTGCTGTGGCCTTTCCTTTTAAGATGTAATCCAGTTTAGTCAGAAATGATTCAAGTAGATCTTTAGCACCCATCACATGATGTCTTAGCTACATTGTAATGCACTGATTAGGTCAGAAGACTGGACAATTCACTTACAGTTGCTGGATTTTAAGTCACCATCAGGTCCTTTAGTCATTTGGCCGAAAGGTGGGCTAAACACTTCAATCTGGTCAAGTGTTCAGGCGGACCATCATATCTATGTTCTAGATTCAATTCATCACTGATGCCTGCCATAGTGTCGATTTAGTCACCAACAGGATTTAGGAGGATTGGGGCTGGGCATCTAACTGGACGAACCCTGAGACCGCAATTTCACGTTTTTAAAGACCGTGGATCTTCATTTGCAAACTCCCCAGACAGGAAAAGATAACAGCCCTTGGCTTGATGGAAGGGAACATGTCTGTTGAAATTTGGGGCGTCGGTGGTTATTGATTTGAAATTGCGAAGTAAACATAGCCGTAGGTGTGATGGTTCTATGGTAGGATTTTTCTCGCGAGAAGAAAAATTCAAGTCAGAGCTTCGGTCACTATAATTCATAAATCTGAGTTTCTAGCTCCTATATTGTTGCTGAGGTTCCAGATGGATTTTTCTTCATATGTCATTGTATTTTGCAATGGTTTAATTTTTAGGATGCAAAGAGATCCCTGCTTTACGTGTGTGTATGTACTTGTAAGTTGTCTATAAAATCTGAGCGTTTCAGCTCTCCCTAAAATGGTATCTGTCTATGATGAGACACTAATTTATATGTATACAACACACACACCCACAAACAACACGTAATCTGACAAGGTAGCTTGCTTGTAATTGAATTAACAAACATTTTACAATGAAGTCAATTGTAAAGTGAATGTAAGCCAATTCAGGACCCACATCCCTAATATGAGGATGTGTGTAATCTTGTGGCGATTTTTTCTTACTGCATTGAGGACTATTGTGCCTTTTTTAAAAATATTATGTATTGCTTCTCATTTTCGCACCTGATTGCAAGGTAGGAAATTGCAGCATGCCGTTTTATGGGAGTCCCTGATCTGAATGTGGGGTGTTCTTAGTCCCGTTTTGGGAGGATTGCCAATGCACGCGATGTCCGACCACCACACACCACCCTACCCAACAAAAACACAGCAACTTACACTACATGCACGTCCATCGACACTGCGCATAACTACGAATGTGCGTAACTTATTCGGTTTTCCGGCTGCAGGCAGTGCAGTGGGGCAACAACGAATTCGGAACTTTCAATCAAGCACCGCATTTTTCCAGGTTAGCCATGGATGAACGATGATTTTGCACTCAGGGGGGAATAGCTGCGTTGTGGAGTAATAGGTTCATGCCATTTTTTTTTTTCCTTTTTTCCATTTTTTTTCTTATTTTTTTTTTTCTTCTTGTTACCTCCATTCGATTCGTCCAAAAGTGCTTCGCTGATGATCAGTTATGGCAATGGTTTGGAGCCAGCACTTGGTTAACATGTTTGTCTATTCCGGTTTTATTGACCGCTGATGGTACGATGCTAAGTCAACCGTTCTATTAACAGGATGAGGTCAAAGTTATTCAATTTCCACGAAGAAAGTGGTTTTAATCATCTGCGTGAGCTCGAATTGTTACGTTTACGGGATATATTTCAAACTGTAGATCCCATTTTTTATGTGAATGTGTGTGTGTGATGTGTGCTGATGTGTGTGAATGTGTGTGTCACCTTTTCATTCACTCTTAAGGGGTTCACCCTCCTTCAAGTTGAGTTTTTAATAAGCGAAAATGAGAGAACTTTATATTAATGAGTTTAGCGAAATACACAAAAATACAGAGTTATGAGTTTCAAGCTTTATTTGTGAGGTCCATGCGGAGCCTCCCTTATGTCATGTGATTATTCCATAAAAGTGTGTTTTTCTCACAATTTGAAATGATTTTCCTGTGCATTTCAATATATTATCAGAAAATTATTTATACGGCTTCAATGAAAACACCAGTCAATTATAATAGCATTAAAAATTGCATTTATAATTTTATATTACATGCATACATGTTGGAGCTTCTCGATGTGAGTCAAAATTAAAACTTTGAATGCATATTGTTATTCTTTGGTGATTTTTTCGCCAATTTCTTCTATGTTTTCTCTGATTGTTCTGTTTATTAATGACTTGACGTTCGGGTGAAATTTTGTCTTTAATAGGAATATATTTAAAAATCGGTAAAATACTAATTTTTATGTGTAGTCACCTTTTCATTTCACCTCATTAAGTAATGTGGATGATGGTTTTATGGGTACAACAACCTTCTACGTTTTTTGCCCGTGACCGCATTTTGCAGCGTACAAACAGTTATTGATACATGCCCAAAGATATATTAGATTACATGGCAGGAACTCAGACTTATTTCTTTTCTGGATGTTGACAGGTCGCAAATGTCCATTTATGATACTTTCGCCATTGATGGATAGTTCATTGCTTATGTGATTACCAGCAATATGTTAACAGGCAGCAAACTTATTTGTAAAAAATCCCAAATTTTCAACCATTGAGACGGTTTGATTTTGCGTTTGACCATTTTCCACGACCTGTGGAAAGATATTTGTGTGAGTCTTCAAAGGGCTAAATATGACATTTCCCCCATTCTTCTTTGTATGTATTAATATTTATGATTTCGTGCACAGGGATTTGTGCTGTGTTGTTGCATATGGAAGAACAGCGTTTGGACTAATGTCGAAGAACAATGATGTTATTATTTTTTTATTCATATCAGTTGGTATAGGTATAATCTTTCTTTAGCCTTTAAGTTTAAGTTCTAAAAAAACACAGGTAAAAATTATGATCACCTGCAAAGACTGGTTGCAAGGATACCAAATTCGAACCAGTACAATTAGATACAAAATAAATACATTATCCCCCCCCCCCAAAAACATACCTTGTTTCCAATTTCGACTATTTGAGTGTTATTTAATGTGATCCAAGAATGTCATCTAGACCCGAGGCATATAATTTTGATGTTCCTTATTTACTATGAGAGTGGTGGGGTATGGCATGGGTCAGGATCTTGGGTGGCGGTATGAAAATGCGCAGTCCTATGATGCATTGCATGTGCATTTATCGCTCTTTTTGTCAGCTTAAGCGGGGATCCGAGTGAATTCCCTCAATTCTTTCCTGATCAAAATTTTCTGTAATTGACCACTGAGTTTTCAAGAAGTTAAATTTTTGATTGAATTACCAGCTTGAAAAACTAGTGAAATGTCATAATTACTTTCTTCTGGTACCAAAAAGTGGACTTTCAAGTGTCTTCTATTTGCACCCACAAGTTTTAAACATATTTATGTGCTTTATTTTCTTGGAATTTATTTCATAGTAACTGATGTAAATTAATTTCTATGAAATGATTTTCGTGTGATTTGGTTAAATGGAAAATACACCCTGTTGACAGAAATAGGTTTGGAATTTGTATATTTGTATATTTATGTTACGTATGTCAGCATATTTATCTTTGAAATTTTGTTCATGTGACGCTGTGTTTAATATTTGTTTTCTTTGTTAGTATATAATATAATATGCGCCTTTTATTGTGCATAATACCCTTGACGGGTCTCTATGCGCTTTTATAGTATTTATTTCATTTTTTTTTATTCTACAGAGTACATACTTTGTAATTCCTCTAAAAAGTAACATTTTTCCCCAATCTTTCAAAGGGCCCCAATCGAATAAACTGTTTTTATTTTCACAGTGTTAGGTTTCTTTTACTCCGGATGTGTTGTGATGAATATTACTGCTGAAACAGAAAAATGAATCAAAATTAAAGATTTTATTATAAAATTTTCCTTAGAGGAGAATAAGACGGTTTATGATGAATACACCAATAACTATTGTCCATTTAATCGTTTATTGAAGGTTGATTTGTCATTTCTGCAGGTTTGATTTATTTGAACACACATTTTTTGTGTACAGCTATTATTTTCAAATAGGAATCGATATAATTAATGCGATGGGTTCTTTAAATTAGGAATACAATCTCTCAAAAAAATGAACTGCAGATAAGCGAATGTACCATTTATCAAAGGAGATAGATTCTTTGCAAGGTCTAATTTATTTCAAAATCCTGTTCATGACTGTTCATGAATGCTTGTTAGTGACAAATATTTTTGGAAGATGATCTGAACCTTTCTGGAATTCACACTGAGCAGTATATTTTTGCAGAGTTTTAGTGAATTAT
>JZLH01S0257993.1:55380-65787 GCA_001188425.1 Eucidaris tribuloides | reverse complement strand
AAAAAATTACAATTTATGGAATTTATATTACATGACATATGGGGAGCTGCTCGCACGTGACGTCACAAAACTGAAACTTTAAAACTTCATAACTTGGTAATTCTTTGATGGATTTTCGCCAAACTTTCATTAATATGTTTCTCTTATTGTTCTGCTTTTATTAAAACCAAGTTGCTTTCAGGGTGAACCTTGCCTTTAATGTTTACCTTCCCTTTGCCTGATACTACCCCTGCCCCAATACCAACCCCTACCCCCTACCCCAACATTACTCCAGTTCCTCAAATTGTTCCAAATTACCTGCCAGCTTTTCTGGCTAGGTTCCAACCAGCCTGATTTATCATGAAATCTAATAAGAGATCTCATGTTGTAACTTCCGTCCTTGAGTTGCTCTCATATTTTTTTTCCTTTTCTCATGATGTCCTAATTGCCTATTGCAACTTTTTGTAAAATAAGTAATAATGAAGAGAACGAGGTTGTGGAGAATTGATTCAAACATAAATAGGTGTCACATACCTGGTTTCTATGTATTTCATCAACAAAAAAATGTCATTAAATCTCAGATTTCATCCCATGGTACACATTACAATGCACCTGCATTTCATATGATACCATCAATGCGAGGCTGGCTGGTTTCTCATATTCATACTTAATATTTTGTGGCAGTGCCAAGGGGAATTTCTCCCCAGCCCAGTCACAGACTTGCCCCCCCCCCCCCCACACTAGTTACCAGAGACAGAATGGTGTTTTTGGTGTTTTTGTTGTTGATTTGATTGTGTTTGTGTATTGTGTTTTTGTTTCATGTTTTGCTCGTTAACTAAATCTCACTTATAGCTACTCATTACATTACAAGGCCTTACTGCTGCTAATGTCCTCCTACCCCCCCCCCCCCCCCGGTCGTATTTCCCAGAGTTAGAATGGTGTGTGTGTGTTTGTTTGTTTGGGTACAGTTGTTTTGTAATTTTGGTTTATTGTGTTTTGATGTATTTTGTTTGAATTTATCTCTCTGCCCTAATTTCACACCAGTTAAAATCAAGAACTGAGCTTGTACAGTGATCTAGTGGCATAATCATTGCAGACTTTCTTCCACATAGGCCTATATATCTTTAAAGATTGTGACTTTGTGTCAGGGATGTGCAAGTTCATTACTTCCCTTCATTATCAATACCAAACGGTAGTTTAGTACTTACAAATGGTGTGTTGAAAGTTTGAGATATATACGTCATGAATTTGTTGTTTTATGAGAAAAACTAATAACGACATGTTACCAGAATGTTGTTCTTTCCGTGAGTTTCAATTTTGCTCAAACTGCAAATCGCGATTATTGTGTAACGTCGCAAGAGCAGCGGAGTGCACTGATTGGTTAAAACGGCTAACCTCCACACGACCTTTGGCTAACGGCTGATCGGACAATTTTGGAACGACACATGCACATTTGACGTCGCGGATTTTTTGAAAATGCTTCTGAGTAATTTAACCGTCCAGATTTTCACCAAAACTCAATATTTTACCCCAAGTCTCTATGAGAGGTGTTTATGTATATTAATCTTCACATTGGATATGATTTCAGCTGATTTCATTCATTTAGATGTTTTTTGACGTGCAAATGAATGACACAATCTTTAACTGGTCTAGGCCAAATTATATCTGTTCTAATGAACTTAAGTGTTCTTCCTAGATGAATAATATGCATTTTTGGTGGTTTGAATTTTGTTAATTTTGAAAATGCATACCTATTGTGAACAGTGAATTTACAAAACGTGATCTTGCGAGGTCATTGCAGCCAAGTTTGAATACATGGATTTTTTTATTTTTATTTTTTTTGCAGTTTTCTTCAGTCTTTATCTGTGATCAGGGAAAAAAATACAAATTTTTGGAAAATCTTTGGTTTTATTTTCAGTTGTTTGTGTTTGACTGATTTTTTTGGTGGGGTTCCCCTCAAAACTAACAACAACAAAACACAAATGTGTTAAAGTCATGGCCAAATGTGTCTTTGTGTTCTATTTGTGTATCGTGCAAAATTTCACAGCTTTGTTCATTTTGGCAGGTGGATTTGATTTTACAACAAAAAAGTTTATGCCGATATTCAGATAAACAAAGGTTTTGCATACCATACCTATGTCTTCAACTGTGACGCTTAGTCTCGATCCAATGCCCCCAATTCCATCGTTATTTTGTCAATTGTCAGTGAGGTGAGAAAGTTCACACTCTGAAAGAAGAGTTTACACAAATAGGCTTTTTCACTTTTTTTGGTTCCCAAAATAGAAAATATATACAGTTGGCAAAGGAGAAAAAAATTCATAATGAGTTAACGCTTCACAGTTCACAGATTTGAGAATGTGTGTCGGGTCACGAGTGTGTGTGTGTGTGTGTGTGTGTGTGTGTGTGTGTGTGTGTGTGTTTGTGCGTGTCTGCACGTCTGTCAGTGTTGTTGATGCATGTTTCAGCAAGGAGCTTGGGGTGGGGCAAGAGAGAATGTCAAAATTTTGGCAGTTTTTGCATGCAAAATTGCAATATTGCAAAGAGTGCCAAAAATGTGAAAATTGTGTATGTTTATTACATGTTTATGTGAAGTAAAATTATTTCATAGAGCCTTGTACTACTTTTTAAACATATTCTTGCATTACGTTTTAGGAATTTCTTCAAGTTGACAAAATTATTAGGGGGCGAAGCAATGTGTTTTCTCCGCTATATTTTCATAAGGGCCAGCATTTCCATTCTGTTTGAGAAGTGGATCCCTAAAATTATTTTCAAACTTTTGCAGCAATGTTTTTCAGTTAAATACAATTTCCTATTACATGTAGCTCAGAGTCAGAGGTAAAAAAATATGGCATACATGTAGGCTAAATGTTTGCTTTATAACTGTTTTTGGATCATTCTACCATGAACCCTAGATTCGACCGATGAGTGGAGCCCTTTACATGGTATGCAAATTCAAGAGCATGATGTTTTTCAGGAAAATAAATATCCAAATCATGTCACTTCATTTCTCCGAAAAATAATCGCATGAGGGGCTAACGCCTCTGATGTATACTTGTATATATAGGCCTATATATAAATTGGGGTCACTAGGTGACAACGCAAGTGCTTTGCATCAGTTCACGCCGAGGAGCTATAGCAACCAAAGTGTGTTTGAGACGAGCCTCCACGTACTAGCACTTACGCAGAGACGGAAGGATTAAATGGCTTTTTCCCCCCCTTTTTTTTTGACGGGGCTGTACGTCTGGCTGGGGAATACCTGTCGTTAATTGCTTGTACAATAGGATTCAGACAGATTGCATCAAGCCCATTAACTCCAGGAGAGTCATCAGTAGAACAGACATTCAGTAGCTAGTAGTCGAGTGTGTGTGGTGATCGAGAGTGAGAGAGTGGGGGGAGACGCGCGAATGGATAAAATCGAGTGATGCGTTGTAGCCTGTGGTTACGAGAATGAACAGATTAATCAGGAGGCTTTCAGGCAAAATTACTCCAGATAGCGCTTGAATGGTAAAAGCAGGCACACAGTCTAGTTTTTTTTTTGTGTGTGTGTTTTGTTTTACCCGTTTTTTGTCCCGGTTGGTTTGTGGCCACGTTTTTATATGTCAACTGTAAAAATGCAATGAGAAGTGACTTTGTCCGATGGTGTGATGCATTCATCATTCGTTCTGACAACTTTCTTTCTTTTATTACAGTTTTGTAAGATTCTCTGTCTGAGTTTTCTCTTCCCCTGAGACTGTGTGTGTTTGTTTGTTTGTGTGTGTGTGTGTGTGTGTGTGCACATAGGTGTACATAGGTGTGTATTTATGAGCATTTGTTTCTCTTGTAGTGTCATACATGTATGTCCATACACTGTTATAGTCTTGATTCCAGACCATGCGACTTTTTCACCCTCCGATATGCAACGGCAGTCGCATGTACCTCAGAAAACTAGTCTTAGTTCAAGAGAGTTACCTGACGAAAGTAGGCCTAATTTCTCTAGGAAATACAATAAGTTCTTGCATCTGAAAACCAGACTGTTAGGGCTACAAAAGGGAAACCCCCTTAAGATTGACCTTTATAATAAAGATCATGTTGTTAAAAGCAGGGGTGGTGGAGGAGGGGGCAGAGGGAGCAGCCACCGCCCCCACCCCCCGTATTGTTTTCAAAGTAATTTAAATATCATTTTTTTTTAATGTTTGTAGAAATCCCCCCAAAACATTGTTGTTGATTTGGCTTGTTTAGATATAGGCTAAAAAATAAAAATATTTGGCAAGCAGAAATGCTTTTGATGTCAGCAGTCCCAGACCTCTCCCCCCCCCCCCAACTTGTCAAACGCTGTTTGGCCAGTAAAAAAATAAAAATATTGGCTTGTGAACATGCTTTTCGTCCTCAGTGCCCCCCCCCCCCATTCAAAATCTACTCAGCGTTTTCTGTTTTATTGGTGATAAAGACATAGTGGTTAGCATCTTTTATGGTGAACTCAGTCTGAAATTTATGACCAAAGTTTTATATTATTTTTCTCTTCTGAAGTGTGGTTGTGAACTTATTTTTTTTTTCTCTTCCCGTTACGAAGTGTCTGCAAGAATTGTGCATCGGAAATGTCAGGTTAACAGAGCCATCAAGCTCCGACCTCGGTGACCCCGATCCAGACACCCAATACCGACCAGACCCTGTTACCATGGTAACCGTTTCTAAGTAAATGCCAACAAGTTTGTCTTTTTCTTAGATCGTTTTTTCTCTCTCTACCTCCCTTGGCTGGTTTCAAGGGAGTGGGCCGTTGGTGCCCTTCAGGGGGCTTGGTGAAACCGTAGACCACAACTTTTGGGGTAGATTGGTATCGTTTTCGTGCCTGATTGTTCTGGATTCCAATGTTTGTTCAGTTTCTGCCGTTTTGTGGATGAAGACGACGACACTCGTGGCTTGATGTATGGCATCTGAGACGACAGTGCACGGAGGTGTCACCGAGTTCAGTTTCAAGGAGTTTTCAAAGCGCTGCAGTGTGTGTAAATTTCAAGGGTTAAGATGAGGGGGAAGGCAATTTGTATTAAATGATAGTACTAAGACTTTATTCCAGGAGGTTTTGAATGAAAACTGTGTTATATTTGAAATAATGATTATTCCCACAGTGATAAAGATGAAAATAAGTTTTTACCTGAGTGATAAATACCCTCCCTTGATTTCCATTTTTCCAAAATAGTTGGTAAACAAATTACATAGTCATAGATTTCTTTTACATCACTTCATCTTTCTTCATTTTTGTATTTATATTCTTATGATATTTATTTATTCCTTGAAAGTTTGAAACCAAACAAATTGCACAATAGATTTATTTTACAATCAATTCCTGCCATTGTGGATGAAAATGACGACACTCGACGTGGCTTGATGTATCGCATCTGCGACGACAGTGTACGGAGGTGTCACTGGGTTCAATTTCAAGGAGTTTTGAAAGTGCTGCAGTATGTGTTAATTTCAACAGGGTTAAAGGCAAGGTCCACCCTGAAGTCAAGTTGGTTTTAATAAAAGCAGAAAAATGAAAGAAACATATTAATAAAAGTTTGGCGAAAATCCACCAAAGAATAGCGGCGTTTTGATGTTTCAACGTATTAATTTTGTGACGTCATATACGAGCAGCTCCCCATATGTCACGTTATATAAATTCCATAAAAGTGCTGTTTTCTCAGAAGTTTGAAATGATTTTACCTGTGCATTCAATATATTATCGGAAACATTATTTCATACATGCTTCTATGAAAAACCCTCATTCACTTATCATGAACCATTAAAAAATAGCAATTTATGGAATTTATATTACATGACATATTGGGAACTGCTCGCATGTGACGTCAGGGGGTCAAGGGGGATGTGGGGCGGCGTGGCAAGCTGTTTGTTTTAAATGATAGCGGGGATATTTTCTTCCGAGAAGTTTTAAATGAAAACAGTGATATATTGGAAATTCACAAGTAAAATCCCATCATTCCTTAACTTAGACACAAGACATTAAACTTGAGTATTGACATTCCTCCCCCTGCTAATGTCCGTGCTTTCCAAAAGAGTTTATATAAAACTGGTCATCTATTTTGTTTCATTAATTTTGCAGTGTTGTATTTTACATTTATGATATTTCATTGGCAAAGCTGTTTTGCTGCTTCAAAAACTCAACTCAACCACCAACAATTGCATATCCACATATATACCAGTACTTCAAACCTATTACTTCGTGTATTTTATCAGTTTGCCTGTTTGTATATGATCCATAGATCATCTGGCCACCAAATGAAAATACATGTCTGCTATTGTCCTGTAAGAAGTGATGACGTACATGCAGTTTTGATACACAGATTTAGATTTTTTGGGATCCATTTGGAATGGAAATATGACTAACCCCTTGACCTATAAAGACCCTGAAATATCTTGATCATTATTATTGGTATTTGTTAGAATTATTGACTTTGCTAGACACAAAAATGACGACAAAATTAAATTCATTGAGTGACGTTGCTATCGTTGCATTGTACAGTGGTCTCCGCTTAATGGGGTAACATTTAATGGGGTAAAATGTGGCAAAACACTTCTTATGTTTCTTATAAAAACTTACTCCATTTAATAGGGTTCTCCTGTTAAATGATATGCCTTGTAAATGCCTACCAGACATGATTGGGAACACTTGAAAATGCCTCAAGAGCCAAATGAGGTGAAATATTTAACAACTGTACACCAGCTGGAGTGGATCTCCCAGGTGGAAGGATTTTTCTCTAATTTGTTTACTTAAGGAGAATCAAGCATGAACAATTAGTTCTATTGGGGCACAATAAAAATAGGACCCACATAGAGCCACACAGCAGGTTTGCCTGCCACGAGGGATATTGACATTAGTTATTTTACAATGAGTCAATGTTGGACTATAAGATTTTCACAGGAAAATCCTTGCATAGTTTACTAGATTCTAGAGTAGTTTCAACCCCAAGTTGAGGACTACCCCAAATCATGTCATGTACCTCTAAGTGGAGACAACTGTATTTGAATGTTATCATCGTTTATTTCCTCTCAACCTGACTTTTCAGCTCAAGGCTTTTGTGTAAGGTGAAGATTTATGTGTATCTATACACATCATAAATGATTTTAGCACATTTATGTGATAAGCTTATTTCAATGAGTGGAAATTATGAACACAATCTGTAAGTGTTAAGAAGCTTTTCTAAAATGAATAAAATTACTCATATTTGCCAAATTTTTCTCTGTGTTTCCTGATTTTCTGCTTCTATTAAAAGCAATTCACTATCAATAGCCTGTAATTTCCCTTTAAATTCTGCAACTAAACAAACCTCTGTCCTCAATACTGTCCATCAAGCAAGAGTTTTTTTTTCTGTATTTGTTTACACCATGCAGATATATATTGTATATTTATATAACCAGATTACAAGTTGATTGATTTTGATGTACACAATCAACTTTGGCTTCATTGACGTTATGTTTGACCTGGTTCCATACAAAGTAGCCTTTTCTTTTCTGTTTTTGGTACTTGATTATAATTATTGCATCAGCTTGGGTATATCAGTGCTAAATCATCCTTCAGTATAACCATATCTCTTGTATTTGTTCAGGCCAAACAAGAAAATCAGTGTTATATTGTTAGTATCCTATTATGAGTGCTTTAATCATGTGATAGTTCATCAAATAGAAATATGCATGGAATGACAGGGTGTGTCACCTAAAAGTTCAAGGTCAGCTAGAACTGATGAAAAAGAAGGGGGGGGGGTCCAACAAATACTAATGTGTAATGGTTTCATTACTGTGCTGCTAAATGTAGTTTTATGATTCACTAATAATGATAATTAATGATGATGATGATGAAAATAATGATATTGATAACAATAATGATGTTTGTAATAATAATGATAATAACAACAACAATAACAATAATAATAAAAATGAAAATAATAATAATAATAATAATACTAATACTAATACTACTACTACTACTACTACTACTACTACTACTACTACTACTATTACTAATAATAATAATAATAATAATAATAATAATAATAATAATAATAATAATAATAATAATAATAATAATAATAATAATAATGTACAAGTGATCAACTAACAGTAAAATTTCCCATGGAAATTCAACTAGCAATAAAAGTGTATGTTTGGTTTTACAGTTAATTTGATATTTTATTTTTAATTTTTTTTTAATCCTTTTATTCAAATATATAGAATACAAGGTAACACAGAGCCCAGGATACATGTTTAAAAACAAAATACAGGGCATAATTTACAAAGTACATTTACAAATGAAAATTAACAAATGCTTGACGAACATAATAAGAAGTAAAACTATCTTAGAGTACAGAATATAGATGGGATTGTTGTGAATATGACATGCCTGAATGATTACATAGCTTCGTTTAAATTTGGAGTATAGGTATTATGGTATATTCGTGATATTATCGCATGTTACTAAACTGCATGCATTCATAAACATATCAAATTAAACATCAACTTTAATCCTGAAATTTACAATATATTTGAGGAATGATATCCTTTTGTTTTACAAAATAAGTACATGTATATAATACATTGAAATTTGTGCAAATATAAATTGTGTATTTGTTTTGTTTGTTTTTATTTGGTGGAAAATGTTTCTTTTAATTTAATTAGTAGAATTCACAAAGCTTTTCTTTCATGTACTTAACCAATTTGCATTGATTGGAAATACAGCTTCTTTACAATGTTCCTTGAAAGGTATGGGAAATAAAGTTTTTTGCAACATCTCTTTTTCATGTTATGATAGATACAGTAGATATTTGAAAGCTGAGTACTAATATGATTGCTTCAGTTTGCTATTAATTCAAGTACCTAAATAAATTCATAACAAAATTAAAAGCAGCACTCATATATAATTGTGACTTTTTTTTCATTTGTTGAAAGCATAGACATACATCTGTAATACATCTAATCTTGTATTTGAATTTATTTTGTAATTGTTTTTGATTTGGTGGAAAATGTTTCTTTTAATGAGTAGAATTCACACAGTTTTTCATTGATTGAAAATACAGCTTGAATACAGAATTCAAATGCCTGAATAAATTCATAACAAAATTAAAAGCAGCACAGTTGCACACATATATGATTGGGACATAATTTTTCTTTTGTTAAAAACATAAACATATATAACAGCATTATGAAGTAATCAAATAGTAGTAATTCAAATTTTGCTTTACTTCTTGGGATCTTAGTGTTCATAAAGATTCAGCTACATTTACACAAAACTTACAAAACACCTCAGATCGCCACCTTGTCAGCCATTTATTATACTTCCTCATACAATACGAAAAAATACTCCATTTAGAGAAAGCACACAATTGAACACCGTATTTGATAGTGTGCCCTATCTCTGATCGCAAATATTAACAGTAGAGTTTATCTTTTGAAATGATATTCTTAAAACCAAACGAGGGGTAAAAGACTCGCAGAATGGTACACGTCCACTCCGAGTAAATAGCCGTATTCACGCGGCCATAATCGCAGGTGCGCTTTTATGCCTAGGCTGGCATTGAATCCGTAATAACAATTTTCGAGGCAGGTGATGTGTCGTTTTTTTTAGCGCATTCAACGCCCGGTGTAGACATTTCCGTATGATAATATTGACGGTGTATAAAGGCATCAAGATGTTTGAATGTTTGCCTGTAACTGCTACTACCTGAGCCCTGAGTGTGGGCAATCGCGCTTGTTCTCATGATGCACAAAACACACAGACAAACACACATACACACACATACAAACCCTGCTAAGGGTCGTACAGTGAGAGCACGTAGGTACCGCTGTATAATGAGTGTAACTTTATCCCGCAAACTTATCAAAATTGTACGTCTTTGATTGAGTGTTCAGGATATACGGGATAGAAATTATTTGCCCATTAATGGCAGAGTTGGATGGGCATTGTTTGCTTTGTTGACGTATTGAATGGCCGTCTTGTGGTCTACGCTACCAAATTCTGATTTTTTTTCCCCCATTTTCCTCTTTTTTTCCTGGAAATAATTGACTTTTTTCGGCTGTAATGTCAGTGGAAGTTATCTCCTTGAATTACAAATTATGAGCTGTGAATATGACTTACATGATCAGGAACTTCTACAGGTTGTTGGTCTTGCAGGCAGGTTTAAAAGGAATTTAAATTTAAAGTGGTACACTACCCTTAAAGTGATAGGCTAACATTGTGGAGCTTCAATTTAAAAAAAATTGTCAAATTTTGATATCTGAACTACATAGTAGTGTTCATATAGACAAATAAACACCCTAGAATAAAAAAGTTTGGAAAGTTACACTGCAAATTGCAAGTTATGCATGAATAAACAATTAAAACTTGGGGCGAGTTTAAATAGCGTAGGTGTACACACAGTAAGTCTATGGGAGAAAATGGGCAGGTGAATCCGATCAACTTTC
>JZLH01S0257970.1:20699-49319 GCA_001188425.1 Eucidaris tribuloides | reverse complement strand
ATAATAATGTATTATAAATACCTGTAAAATATCATTGCACTGGATATCCGTTATATTCACGGGAACGTATCCCGTGGTAGCAGAATTGGCCGAGAACTTGACTGTCCTGTTGTTACAAACTTGAACTGATAAATATCCGTCATTTGGGGGATTGCCTCCATATGGTAAACTAATGTTATAGGCAAACTCAAGATAGCCTTCCGTGAGTCCAGTGGTAGGTGGCAAGCGGCATGTCGCTGTTTGACCGGACCACAGTCCAGCATACAAGGAGCCAGCTTTTGTTGGATGCAAAAGGGCAAGAAAAATCAAAAGTTTTACTTCCATATTATAAAAGATAAGCTCAGAAGCTCGTATAATTAGCTTCTAGGGCAAGGTGTCATGCCAATATACAGTATTAATGCCGATTTATTCATTTTTTATGGCTGTGATAATGAAGAGTCCCAATTCAAACAGTGCTTTTCCACCCAAAACGAAACTGAGTTCGTAAAATTTCAAGAGATCACTTCCGTCATGGTAAAATGTGGATATTAACAGATTAAGGCGATAAAATGATTTCCAAAGCATTTGTACAAGTTTGGTGTATATGAAAGTTTGCACAATAATTTTGGATAATTTTCATAAATTTGTTTTACATAAAACATATAATATAAGGCATGTGGGAAAGGAAGATGTAGCTACGAACTAACAGGAATAAGATAAGAAAGGTTTGGGGTTCTTGTCAACCAATTAGATCGCAGGTGCGCTGGCCTTTAGCTGACCCTTCGTGACTGATGCATGCCGTCCGACGTGTGTTCGTCGCGCCGTGGAAATAGAATGCACTTTTGAATCGATAAGTTGCTCGCCCTATAGCAGTTTCTGCAAGTTTCTTCGAGGGAAGAAACTTGTAAAGACGTAAAATTAACATTAATATTTGCCGGCTATATCTTCCTTTAAGGCGTTTGAAGATGAATAAATACAATTACGATAATAATAATGTCTGATTTATCCATGCAGGGTAGCCACTTCAGTCTGATAAACTGCTCTTCCAGCGGGTCCTGCATAACATAAATGTTATCATTACCCTTCTGTGGTCTAGGATGCCGAGCGCCTGGCTAGAAAGCAGCAGGTACCATTTTAAAAAGTCTTTGGTATAACCCGGCCGGGCCTCGAACCCGCGACCATCCGCACATGAGGCGGATGCTCCATGCTAAGTGAATCGTATACGATCGTATAATGTTTTTATTTAATACGTGATTCCTTGGGTTTCATAGATGATGCTTACACTGAAGTGTTTTCTGTACTGAACAAGCCTTCAAAGCCTCCAAAATCCACCAATGAAATAATAATTCTCCTCGGATTTATTCAGTTTGTATCCAATAGGCCCACACGGTGGTATACGCGCCATGTAAGGGAGATACCAAAAGTGCGAGACACTCAAGCATCAATATGACCACTTGACATGCTTGAGATTCAATTAATAGAGTTGAAATATTATCTTTGTAAAGACACTAATAACGAAGTGTATGACATTTGATGAGCGAATCAAATTTAAATGTCCTTTTAAACATGTCATGGCCGTGAGACGACCTTTTTTCGGGGGGGGGGGGTATCGTCGAAACATGTTGTTTTTATCCGTCCGGGGGTTTATTAATGTAAAATAAGAACATTTCCAATATCTGTAAAGACCTTTCATCACAACATTTTTGGGGATAAGGGTAAAGATGATTTATCCGTTTAAAAAAATATTTGTTTTATCTTATATGTTTTAATTTTCCGTGACAATATATGCCTGTATAATAGTGTCGCGATGCTAAAGTAAACACTTACCTCCTGAATTTGCATTTACAACGTTAGGATATTTTCTTACCGTAGCGGTTGATACTCCACTCTTTATAATCACCATCATGTATTTGCTGAATACCACATTCAGTCCGTGCAAACCTACACTGCCATACTGAAAACAAGATGAAAACGATACACGGATTAGTATAATCAAACATATAGGAGTATGGAGACACTGCTCGTTGTTACTCCCAGATTCACGCGCGAATCTCGAGGTATACATTTTTGTAGTGTTTATGTGTAAAGAGTTTGTGACCTTACACTGGTACATGCCCTTGTATTGTTATACAATTTATGTTTAAAAGGGGGCATTACACATATTATAAGAACTACGGGGTGCATTCCAGAAGTTTTTAATGAAAGAACTATATATTATGGCTAAAGTATAAATATCTAATCTCCGACCCAGTTTCAGTGTTACAGTACCACTGTCACTTCTGGAAGGCCCTTAGACTTATTCCAAATTGTCGTAGCTTCCTACATCTAAACTTTCAGGTTAAGGAACATCGAGAAGTAACAGTGGTCAAACCCTAGACTACAGTTTTGATTACCGTCCCCGCTAGTTACCAATGGAATTGGTCCTGTAAACTGTCACAAGTCTAATTGGGAGAGATTCGGCCTTTTGCAATAAAATCTCTTCCTGAATTAACACAAAACCTCCAAATATTACTTTTCCTGATTGTCTGGTCGGAGAAGGTCAAAATAACTGATCATGACAATATCTATTTATCATGATAATTAAATGATCTGACCATAATGTATTATGGATGTCACTGCTAAGTCCCCCTTATTAGTAAATACGTGCTAACTTATCGCAAATCATTTCCCCTGGCTCTTAATGTTATATCATATTCAATTTTGAATTCTATTTTCCCCGTTCAGACGTTTCCATCACTTCAAATTAAACAATAAAATATACGTACCTAAAGTCTGCGCATGAACATAAGACAACACCAGGCCAGATAATATCACAACAATCCCATAGGAGCAAGTGCATAGTAGTAATTCCATTTTGGACATTTAACTTCAGAAATAACAAACGCTTTTGCAACTTGTATCGTGCGATTATAGTAAAGTATTTATACTTTCCCCATTTATTTCAAAATCATATAAAGTACTTCAAAACACTTTCAAAGATGTATCGTTTAGTACAGTTAAAATTATCGAATGCATCGCGCGTCTCATATGGAAAAACTGATCTTAATCTGAATAAGGAAATAAAAATTGCATGTGCTGATTACCCATACCCTGTAACAATTGTCGATCAACATCAAATTCCTACTTCCTGATCGCTTTGGAGAAATTATCGCGTTATTCATAATTGATGTCCATATTGAGTTACATGGTGATGTATTATAACGCGTTGATGCTAATATGTCGCAGCAAATCACGTGACCATCAAGTTTACCCTTTACACACTGAATTTATTCTTAGGGGATGATAATGACAATTGTTCTCTGCATATATATATATATATATATATTGAATTTTAATTTCTTTATTGCGGTATAATTGAAAGTGGTAATTTTTTCCATATAGCTGTTGCTTAAACACTAGCTATTTGCACATATGTATTATTCACGCGCAAAGGGTTAACAGAACTGGTCATATTTAAATCATTAATTCGTTTTTTAAATAGTGATAATGTGTCCAGTGTTACACCTGATTTACATTCAGGTTGATGCATTAATGTAGCATTGTAAAAATGGAATGGGCTGAAAAGCACTGCTGTTACAAAATAGACTGTGTATTCAACACCTGTGAAGTTTTTGTTTTTCAAAAGTTAGAAAATGAATTGGGCTTTCTAAATGTGAACACTAAATATAGAATAACACTTATTTTGGATTTTATTTAGCAGTCTATGTGAAGGACATTTTTTTGGACACGCTGTACGTTTGTTTTAAAATCAAATAGAAAGAACAGTAGGTAGACCTACACCAGAAAATTCGTTATGAAACTTACTCCGTGGTATCTCGATACAAGGAAAAAAATGTTTCAATTTTTCTCTGAGTTTGCACCCCCCCCCAATGCATGGAAAAGGGTTAAAAAATGAGGATCCGCAATACATCAAAATCGTCTGTGAACTGTAATTAAAGCTATAAAGTATGGTAAGATATATATTTTTAATGGATTTTATGTCAGGTCCCCATGGGAGATTAGACCCAAATCTGAAAGGTAACCTGGTCAAATATTGTGAAATAAATAAATAAATAAATAAATAAATAAATAAATAAATAAATAAATAAATAAATAAATAAATAAATAAATAAATAAATAAATATAAAAATAAATAAATAAATAAATTAGCGTCGCTGTCAAAAAAGGGTACTGTATGCCTAAATAGGTGAGTATTTAGGCCTTTGTATGTATGTTTTCATATGTGCGTGTGTATTTGTGTGTCAATGTGTTTGTGTGCGCGTGTGTATGTGTGGGTGTGCAAATACGTGTGTTGAACTGTGACGAGTAATAGCAACTAGAGTATGTTCATATTTAATGGTTTTATTTTGTTATCATTCGTTTATAGTTTGAGTTCTTCAATTGAATGGAAAAGCTGGATGGTCTACACAGTAAACGCTGCATGACTAGATGTGAAAGGAAAACATCTGCCATTCAGTGCGTCCTTCTAACATCAATTATTACACTTGCACTCATAGAACCAGCGGCGTAACAGGTGTCTGTTATCGGGGGGGGGGGGAGCCCCAAACAAATCCCGGTAACCAAGACCAAAATGTACGTCTTTCCTTTCATTTATTCTGGTGTTTGGTGGATTTTTCCGCTGGATTTTTTTTTCGGGGGGGGGGAGTCTACCCCCTGCCTCCCCCTTGCTGTTACGCCACTGCATAGAATTTCATCAATGCTGTCATGACGGATACCGTGTACAATGCAAATAAACTCTGACACCAAAAATCCATTGAAAAGATATTTTATTTTAATAAAGACGTGTTTCTGTAGGCTGACAGCCAAACCAGGAAGTATACAGATTATTATCATATTAACCATATAAGGATATATAGCGTACATAACATGCTTTATCAAATTTATTTTATTTTTAGCACCAGATTTGTTTTCACGAAAACAGGATATAAAAGTTCTGCTATTCAAACGCGTCTAATATCCCAACTGATCCGTTTTGGTTTATTAGAATATGGGAATTCCTTTGTTTTCCTATTAGTTGTGTGTTTTTGATAACACTGAAACAATCCCTTTATTTGCGTTATAATTGTTCGATTTGATATTCTTTAAATAACTTCAAATGCATGACAATCCCTTCTACGGAAATTCCCCAGATGTTTCTATCATGTAAACTGAAAAAAGATCCAAATGTGTTATGGTACGTAATTGTTATATTTTCTCCATTTGTATCGCGAGGAATAAGCCATTACGAGTGAAACGAATATATCCAGCCATACCATATTTTTGCGCATGTTCTTTCATACGTAATCATCGTATATTGATTGTAAATAAAAAAAATCAACTGAAAAAAAACATTGGCTTTTCAATGAACGACATTCGGAAGGAAATTGCTGCTGGTAAAGTGATGTGCTACGATACTTGAATTGCATTTTTTTCCCCCGAAAGTGATTGTCATAGTTATTCAAAACAGAGGTCTAATTGTGAAGATTGGAAGCTACTGTTAGACTGCTAGCCAAAGAGCTTGATGCTAATAAGAGTTTGGATCTTCACATATAAATCTGAAGGTCGTGTCACACTGGGCCGTCTAACGATTCCGTCTGCCTCCGTCTAAAATATTTACGTCGGAGGTGTCTTACGGTGGCAATTGTTAAGGCCACCGCACACTACACGATTTTCCGTCTCGCAACTGCCCGATTTTGATCTGAAATAAATCAGCGTGTACGAAATATAAGCTTTTTTTTATTTCGGATCCAAGTCGGTCAGTTGTGCGACGGAAAATCGTGTAGTGTGCGGTGGCCTTTAGACAAAGCAGAACGGCTAGCGCCGTCTGTCATCGTCTACATACGTCTGTAATCCAGCTGAAAACGAATTAAAAGTCCAATATACGTTTAATAAACGTACGTGTTCGCTTTTCAGAAGGAATCGTTAGACGGTGCAGTGTGACATTAGTTTAAAGCAATTAATTGCTAATTTACATATCCGGAAATACATCAATGTGTAAACACATTTTAGTTACGTTCAAAAACAATGGGTGCAAAAATGTTACTCTGTCCAACATTAAAAAATAATTGGTAGACTTTGCCTAATTAGCAACTACAATAAACATGCTGCACGACCATACGCCGAAACTGAACCAAACCTTGTGTGATACCACATGGTGATTTTTTTTCATGGTTTTAATTTTATTTTCAATTAAATATGCTTTGGTCTTAAATATTACTAAGTTAGGCAATGAATTGATATAAGTGACAAGAATGTGTGTCCCTCCGTGTTGCCCTATACTTACTGGTAAAGTGAAGCAAGTGACATATCACTCAAATTTGAGCTATTGGTGTGTTTTAACTCACCCCCCCCCCCCAGCATGATGTACCTTCAGGCAATATGCAGAAGAAATTATCACTCTGTTGAAAGATATTCCATTAGGAATGCTAAATACTTGCATTATTGTCAAGGAAAATGACAGACACAAATTGTTAATTTACGAAAATGACACTTTTGTTACTTGCTTCCTTTTGCCAAAGAGGGCAGTATGGTCCTCGCTCGTTATAAGATGGATTTATCTTATTCAGGTTAAACAAGTTATATGGAGCAAGATCATTTGAAGTATAAAATTAGTATAGATATGTACAAAGGTATATAGATAAATGTGAATATTATAAAAATATTTGACATTTTACAATAATAATACAAAGTATAAAATATCTAAAACAAGTTAACAAAAAATGACTCATGTCATCGAACAATATCATGTACAATGAAACAAACATATAACTAAAACAAACTTTCCAATATAGCAAAGGAAAACTATCTCCGTGTTTTTAAAGTTTCATACATTAAAATGTCGTTTCCGATGAATGTTATTGAGATAACTCACGAACAATTTTACTGGTACTACAACATTTCCAAATTGCTTTAAAAAGTAGCATGTTAGATAACGCAAGCTTTTCGATCTGCCAACTCATCAGTTATCACGCAGATTGAACAAATTACAAGAAGAACCAACTATTTATACTGAAAGCTGAGGTTGACCTCTAACAATTCAGTATAAATAGTTGGTTCTTCTTATAATTTGTTCATATCTGCGTGATAACCTGATGAGTTGCAGATCGAAAAGCTTCGTTATCTAACATGGTACTTTTTAAAGCAATTTGGTTATTAGATGAATTATCAGTTTAGGAGCAGATTATTACACCTATTTTTATTTATATGCGAAAGACAGTGAAAATTTTCTCTTACTGTTTGGTACTTTTACATTGAATAAGATAATTTAAAAATAAGCCAAGAAACATTGAATTTATTATTTACATTGCACCCCGTTTTTCGATTTACCACATTGACAAATTTGATAAAAGTTACATATTAAGATGAAATGTGTTATCGGATATTTATGTAAAACAACATATACATTGAACTAAAACAAACATTTCACCTTCACAAATTTTTGATTGTAACCATGCAATTTGATCACCTGTACAAGTGAATTGTAGTTGATCCAGAATAAAAACTTAAGTGTATATTTTGTAACCACACATTATACGCATTTGCTCCCTCTGTGGGCCGTTTTGTGGGGCCAGGTGGCCTCAGAATTGCTAGAGCACCAGTGAGTTAAGTACTGACTGGATATGTTCCCCAAATTGTTAATGAATGAAGCAGCAAGAGACTACCAGGCCTCACTGGGTAGAGCTGGGAATTGTACTGTAAGGTAATACTTTCTAAATATTTTGCTTTTATACTGTAATAATTCTTATATCTTCGTTAAATTTTAGTACACCAAAAGAGCACTGTTGCTAGGCCAGCGCCATGACAGTCCTTGGACGGTGTGTTTTCACTATTATCATTATTATATTCATAATTTTTGCCCGGTAAACGGCACATACAATTCATTTTCTATCATTACGGTTTCATCGTCATCAATCTGTTTCCTGGTAGCCATTTTATCACATTTCATCATGGTGCCAAAATCAACATAGTCATATTCATCACCTATTTCATCTTTCGGGGTACCGTTTGAATTACTTTGTGTTGGACGCTCTAAGGTGAAATATTGCACCGCGCCCTTGCCTGCGACAAGGTCATAGTTATCCTCAGGTTCAAGGTTCGTATCGTTTGGGGTACTTTGTGTTGGACGCTCTAAGGTGAAATATTGCACGGTGCTATTGCCTGCGACAAGATCATAGTCATCCTCAGGGTCCGGGTTTGCACCGTTTGGGGGACTCTGTGTTGGACGCTCTAAGGTGAAATATTGTACCGCACCATTGCCTCCAACAGCGTCATAATCATTCTCAGGGTCAAGGTTCATATCTTTTGGGGTACACTGTGCTGGTCGCTCAGAGGTGAAATATCGCACCGCCGTATTGCATGTGACATTTGATTTTCCGCCGCTAGGTTCCTCTGAAGACTCCGCAAATATTGTACTATCGTTTTGTGAGGCATTTACAAAGGCAGGGTTTCGGTGGGTATCGATTCCAAATACGATGTCGGATGTGTTAACAGCAGACTTTCGCCTGTAAGGAAGAAACCGTGAGAAAACGAAAAAGGGAACACGCAATAAAAACTGACTCTATTAGTGATCATTGATTGTTTCAGGGGCGGCGGAACCTATTTTCGTTTGGGGGGGGGGTAGCCAAAAAAGGGCACTTATATGTCAAAAGGGGCATTGGGCGCATGTAGATATTTTCATCATCAGATTAGGTTTCTGCCGCTTGAAGTAACTTTTTTTGTGGTAATGTAAGTGTAGAGCTTAACCTTTTTGAAATGTTTTCCGATGATTATAACATGAAACCTACTCCACGAGCGAGCGTAGCGAGCGAGCGGTTTGAGAAAATTTGGAAATTTTCAGTTGTAAAACTCACTTTGTGGTCTATTTTGGCGGTAATTTGTAGTGTTTTAAAAAGCTGAAAAACATCTGTCTAGATCAAACGTTTTCTTTTTGAAGTTATGAGTGTTTTTTCGCGTAATGCACTTCAGCAAAAGCTTCATTGAAGGATTCTGATCATTAAAACTATGAAATATAATCTATTCAGCGAGCAGATCGGTTTGGAAAAAATTGAAATTTAAGTTGCTAAACTCATTTTGTACGCTAATTACTGATACTCAGAAGGAACATCTGAAGAACTTCTGTCTAGAAAAACGGACCCATGAGGTCAATGGGCAAAACCACTCTTTTTTGAGGCAAGATGATAAAACCGTCAATTTCTTATGAACAAATAATAGGAAGAGCATAATTTCCTTTCATTTGATCTTCATTTTACGATATTAGTGTTTTGACACAAACATATGGATAGTTGTTTGAGCAAGCAGCGGTCTTGAAAAAAAAATCTTAAACTTTCATTTTATTCTTACTAATGTTCACAATAAATCTGATTAGACAAACAATATGAAATAAATTTTATAAAGCAAATTGTGTGTGTTTTTTTTCAATAAAAGTTGGACTCTGCATTGCCACGGTCGGATTTTTTTTGATACTAACTGCCTACAATTTCCCCATCGCTACGATAGTAATCCAATATACTTCATAAATAACAACACCCATGATGCCACAATTGTAGAATACGCAAATTCTAGTTCCAAGAAATGCCACTATTTCCTTAAGAAAGTGAGTTTCTTATTTGAGAGAAGAAAGGCGACCGTCAGAAAGTTCCCGCACGAAGACACTTTTATCGCATTGAATAGCACCAAAACTGCGCTCATGTTTTCAAAAGATTGAAGAGGCCCAATTTTGCCACCTCGAGCACCAAGTGTGAGGGCCAAATGCCCCTTTTAGCACATAATGTGCTTCTCGTTGATGTGTTCAGGGCCTCAGGTCACAAAAAAATACGTAGAATAAACAATATCAATAAAAGAAAATCACCTTCAGTGAAATAAAAGGTTCATTTCACTCAGTATGCGGCTACAAAACCAAAACGCACACATTTAATCATAGCCAAAATGCTTATTACCTTTAAGTTGAAATGAGGGGGCAGTGGCGGAAACAATAGAGAGGCCTCTATTGGGCCACTAAGAGCATGAATGCAATGCCCCTTTTAGGCACAATCTTCATTAAACATAATTGTACCCAATTAGTCTTTCGTTACTGTATATGCAAGCCTCCGTCAAGGCAAAACGGCGGCAAAACAGAAAGAAGGGGGGGGGAATGAAATATATGAAACCGAAAAAAAAAGGAAATGAATGAAACAGATGACAATAACAAAATGATAAAAAAAAAAAACACATCCAGCGACAAAAATGTCATTAGATTGAAAAAAGTGTGATTTCAAAAAGGGCACATTTTATTTTTGAAAAAATAAAAAAAAAAAAAAAAAAAAAAAAAAAAAAAAAAAAAAAAAAAAAAAAAAAAAAAAAAAAAAAAAAAAAAAAAAAAAAAAAAAAAAAAAAAAAAAAAAAAAAAAAAAAAAAACAAAAAAAAAAAAAAAAAAAAAAAAAATAAAAAAAAAAAAAAAAAAAAAAAAAAAAAAAAAAAAAAAAAAAAAAAAAAAAAAAAAAAAAAAAAAAAAAATAAAAAAAAAAAAAAAAAAAAAAAAAAAAAAAAAAAAAAAAAAAAAAAAAAAATAAATAAAAAAAAAAAACAAAAAAAAAAAAAAAAACAAGGCATTTTTTTCCTATCGGATTTTTTTTTTTTTTGGGGGGGGGGCAAGTGCCCCCCCTGACCCCCACCTCCCCCCCGGTTCCGCCGCCCCTGGATTGTTTTAAATGTCATGAAACAGTATTGTAAGAAGAATTCGCAACATGTTTATCCACAAGAGTAGAAGAAGTCAAGAAATACATTAATAAACCATGGGTTTTATCCATTGTGTCCTCGATTATCAAACTAATAAAGGTTTCAATTAATGGGACGTGGTCCCCATATTGATGGATATTGATAAAATAAGAGGGCAACGTTAATTCTGTATTGCGTTAAATTGGGACAGTCAGGCACTAACAAGACACTTAATTCCAAATTCCAAATTGGCAAAATAAACATTGTTCAAGGCATGCACATATTAAAACCAAAGTGAGAGTTTGAAGTCTTGTGCCCTCATAATGAACCCATATCAGGTCTGAAACGAATATACCCATCTCCATTTCCCAGCAACTAATTGCTAAGCCGACTACATGTCGCTTGTATGGAAATGAAGTGACCAAATACGACGTCACCGCATTGGGTTCGACATAGGAATATGTCGCATATTGCAATCCTGTTTCATACCAACCTATTCACGACGACTGTACTACTTAACCCATAAAAGCAATGATTATTTAACCTCTTAAAGGCAAGGTTCACCTTGACGTCAAGTTGGTTTTGATAAAAGCCGAACAATGAGAGAAACATATTGACGAAAATCTTCCAAA
The DNA here is from genome assembly GCA_001188425.1 of Eucidaris tribuloides. Lineage (NCBI taxonomy): Eukaryota > Metazoa > Echinodermata > Echinoidea > Cidaroida > Cidaridae > Eucidaris > Eucidaris tribuloides. The sequence goes on along the minus strand of JZLH01S0257970.1, from coordinate 38,036 downwards.
GAATAACGGAGTTATGATCTTTCAAAGTTTTAGTTTTGTGACGTCACAAACGAGCAGCTCCCCATTATGTCATGTAATATTTACAGTATTAATCAAATTGCCAATTTCTATTGGTTCATGATAATTGATTTTTTTTTTCATAGAAACATGGACACACTAGAAATAAAGATGCGCAAAACGTGCAACTTTGCGGAAATAGGTGCAGAGCAATTTCTGCCGCGGTATTCGAGCAATTCTGCACCTTTCACGGCTGAGCGCTCGCCCCACTCCATTGTGTTTGCAAGTTTGCACCTTTTAGGTGCACATTATGCAAATTCATGGATGTTTTCTCTTCCGAAGCCTGGTGTGAGCTATTTCTACTATCTGTTTCTATGAATACAATTTCAATACGGAAAATGCAACTTGCATACATCATACATTTTCTATGTCGGACAAGCTCAGACAAGCTTTCAGGTTGTCAAAAACAACCTTTGTTTTTAAAAGGTATGCATAAAATTTGAATATATTACGAAAACGGCCTATAGGTCCAAAGTTTGCACCTTAAAAGGATGAAAATAAGGCACCTTCGGCTTCAACACTATATAATTATGTCAAAATACACACCTTCACGGCCAGCGTGTTGGCCAAGTGGGTAGAGCGTCCGTCTCACGTGCGGAAGGTCGCAGGTTCGAGCCCCGGTAAGTTATTTGTACGACTTTTTAAATATTTGTAAATGTTAATTAATAAAGTGTATTATAATGTAAATACTATAAATAGTACTGGAATGAATGTAAATTGCGGTCCACACACAAAAACACACAGTTTGCAAGAAAAAGAAGAATACTTTTTTTATTTTCTATGGCGCAACTTTGCACGTTTCGGGTGCAACTTTGCACCTTTCAGAAAGGTGCAAAGTTGCACTTTTAAAGGTGCTCCCAGTGTGAAATTGGTCAGCACCTTTAAAAGTGCAAAGTTGAGCCTATTTTTCTTAGTGTGTATGAAATGTTTCCAATTATATATTGAATGTACATGTTACATCATTTTAAATTTTCTGAGAAAATAGCACACTTTATGGAATTTACATTACATGACAATGGGGAGCTGCTCGCACGTGGCGTCATAAATTCATAACTCTCTTATTCTTTGGTGGATTTTCGCCGACTTTCATTAATATGTTTCTCTCATTGTTCTGCTTTTATTAAAACCAACTTGACGTCAGGGTGAACCTTGCCTTTAATCCTAAAAAGACTGGGGAATGAAAAGGCCCCTCGACATTTTGCATGTTTACATACCCTTCACGACCAACCACGTGAAAAAAAAAAAAAAAACGTCTCTGTTATTGAACAGTAGCATCGATCACAAAGGTTGCAATACCATTATTAAATTGAGAAACTGTGGAAATTACATATTGGAGTAAGTCTAACTGGGGAGGGGGTGGGTTAGACAAATCCTTTGTCTTACATTTCAATGGGATTTATGACTTTTAGTTTCAATATTTTGATCAAGAAAAGAGCACCACTTACTTACGACGACGACCAAGTAGAACAAGAAGAATGACGACAGCTAAGAGCGCAACGAAGACGACAGGTCCTGGTATCACTCTAACTAGTCCAGGGCCTAGAGGTGGATATGATTGCATATACATGTATTCCAACAAAATAATAATATAATAAAAGTATAATGTATTCATATATCTTGAATAACACAATATCAATGGTACAATATCTACTTTCTCCTCCTCCTCTACTACTACTACTACTACTACTACTACTACTACTACTACTACTTCTACTACTACTACTACTACTACTACTACTACTACTACTACTTCTCCAACTACTATTACTACTACTACTACCACTACTAGAAATACTACTACTACTACTGCTACTACTACTTCTGCTACTACTACTACTACTATTTATATTACTACTACTTCTTTTTGTTCTTACTTCCACTACTGTAGTAGTAATAGTAGTAGTAGTAGTAGTAGTGGTGGTGGTGGTGGTGGTGGTGGTGGTAGTAGTATCGTGGTTAATGTAATGCAAGTAGTTAGTTCTAGTAGTAATATGATAATATTAGTAATAAAAGTAGTGGTACTAGAAGTAGTAATAGTAGAAGCGGTAGTAGTACTATTAATAGTAGTAGTTGTTGTTAATTTTGTTGACATGGTGTTGGTGATCCTAAAGTACTAATTATATAGTAGAGGTATTTTTATTGGTGCATTTAATAGTAGCGACAGCACAAATCCATCCCAACAAATCTTTTAAGAGCAATTTTCAATTAGTTATCTAGTAAGGTATTTATTTTTTCAAAACTTATTTCTTTCTTATGAATTATCATAATCATAGATCATCTATATTCATGTAGGTTATCAAGTACTACTTAATTAAGGTACTTATTTACCGCATTCTACGTTTTTAAAATGTATTTGTATCTAAAAATATCTAACATATATATTTATATATATTTTTGGTGACGATATACCTGGTTGATCTGATTTGTCAAACTCCCTCTGTATATCGGATGAGTGAGTGGTTTCTGATGAATTCCGACTACTAAGCGACCCGTTGGTGGATAGTCTTAATACAGGCGGCACGGTGGATTTCTTAAGCGCCTGGGTGGATCCAGGATCAAGGTTTACTTGTTGGGTTCCAATCGACGAACCATTGACAGCAGATATGGTGGTTTCCAATGAAGTAAAGTGTTTCTGCCTGGTTTGCGGATCAGGACTGGATTCTTCTGGTTCAACAGACGAGCTACGTGCAGTCACAGCACTTGTAGCAGTGGACGAATAAAGTGCTCTCGTGGTTCCTGAACCAGGAGCTGATGCTACCATTTCAGTTGATGAGCCAGTATCGGTGAATCGCCTGGTTGTAGACGCTGGTGTGTGTATGGAACCGATCGGTACAGTGACAGGACCTGGAACTGTGGCTGCAATATGTTAGCTGGTTACTGGTTGTGTAGCAGTACACGTGTGGCATTGAAATTACCATTTTTACAATATAATAATAATCTGATAATTGTACATTCCTATATAACCCATAATACCAATAGGATCAGTCTATGCGCTCGGATATTATTATCGAGGTAACTGGGATAGGTCGACAGTTCTAGCATGCACAAAGATGTGCACCATTTCCACTCCGTGTGGAGTATTCCTAGCTGAGCTGCCAGTGAGGCGCATCAAGCCAGAAAATCTCAGTCATTTTCACCCACCATGCCCACCAAGGTACCCACTTATACTCCCGGCCCGGGTGGAGAGCAGCAAAGCAAATAAAAATAATATCTTGCTGAAAGGCATTAATGCCGGGCGGGCGTTGGGCTCGAACTCGTGACTATCAGTCACACCCCTCACATAATCTCACCCAGAACCTCTACTGAGAGGGCCTAACGTTTTGATCCTGGCAGTAGCTGAACACGCTATTATATATGGATACTTCATGTAAACCATGAAATAGGAATAGATGACTTGGGCAAAAGAGACAAACGGGTTTTTTTTTAGGGTAAGGGAGAAATTGAGAAAAATGTGGATGTAATAAATACGGGAACAAGAGTTTATTCGAAATTATGCAAAGAAAACAAAACCAGACCTAACTACATGTAGACCAAGACTTCATGATTGGAGGGGGGGGGGGGTGATCAGCGTTGAACTTAGTTTGACACACCGTCACTCATATACACACCGAACTACCCAACCACGCATACACATCAGGAATGTGCATATACATTGTGGCCAAGAAAGAAATGGTAACACCAATTTTTTCCCTTTCCCCCTTTTATTATCCAAGAAAAATTGGCGCGCGCATACCGAATTTACATTGGTTCATTAATGGCCCTAAAATGAAAAAGTACTCAACCAAAATTGATGATCTTGGTGCCATTTTAGTCACAAAAGAACAGTTTATTAGATAGATTTCAAAGAGATGAACAATTATTTTGGGAAAATATACAGTTTCATTTTTTTTTCGAGCCACCCTGTATGTGTGAATATTTCATAGCATAAGTTATATTCATTTGGAAAAACAAAAGGTATAGACTGATCTAAGAAAGTTTTGTATGAAGGAGGTTCGAATGTTGGGAAACCATCATTCCATGTAATAATCTCACCAAGACCAAAATAAAACAAAACTAAGAGGAATGGAATGGCAATTTAAATGTATGTGTATTTTTTAGATGCTGAATCAACTGAGTACGGATAGCATATACCGTAGGCATGTTTCAAAAGCAAAGTAATACGAGTACAATTTTGTGCACTAACGCGTTTTCCTTCACTCCTATCATATAGGTCCACAGTCATAGCACACTTTAACAGTACTCCCTTTGACTCCAATGATTGAAAGAATGACACCAGAATTTTCCGTAATGCAATATAAATAACAGTTGCTGTGTAAAAATGCACCAGTTCGTTTTTTTTTCGGTTCCTGCAATGTGGCGCCACCGCAGCGATGTACCCTCCGTCCCTCCCTACTCAAAAGTATTTCAACATACACAATAACGCATGCATTTTAAGTTGAAGGGATCTTTCTATAATTACGTCCTAATGAAGTTTAATATTGAAAAAAAAATGTTTCAAAAGAAATCATTGAATATTATTACTCATTTCTTCTCCAAGGCGGAGTGATGATCAAATGCAGGTGCACCCACGGCAGAGGGGCAGGAACGTAAAATTTAACTTTGCTTCGTCTCCCTATAAGGGTGGGGTGTTAATTCACATTAGCATATTAATTTGGTTTCATATTTCCCATTAAACGGTTTTGATGGACTCTGAAACGGTCTCAGAAAGAAGACCACATCCGGCGAAAAAGAAAACGCCTCCTATCTTCATAAGACAATGGCAAGGGGGATACGTCCCATTGTTTACACAAGACCTCTTAAAGTCATAATTTCCCCATAATTTATTATTCTTTCTCAATTCTGAAGGAGGTTTACCGTTGCAAACATCGTAAAATTTATTGTTATGAGACTTTTTAGTACATTGGATATAATGATGTGGAGAGAAGGCCATCATCTTTGATTAGTACCCTAATTCCTCCTTGCCACTGTCTTGTAAAGATAGCAGGCGCTTTCTTCTTCGCCATATGTGGTCTTCTTTCTGAGACCGCGTCAGAGTAACATATTGCTATTTTTTATTCGTTGGAAGGCTTTCCTATCTATTAGAACCGTTCAACGGGAAATATGAAACCGAATTAATATATTAATGTGAATTAACACCCCACCACTATATGGAGCCAAAATATGTTAAATACTGTGTTCCAGCCCCTCTGCCGTGGGTCTCTCCGCCTTGGAAAAGAAAGGAGAAAGAATATTCAGTGATTTCTTTTGAAATAATTCGTTATTTTCCAATAATAAACTTCATTATTACATAATTACAGAAAGACCCCTTCAACTCAAAATGCATGAGTTATTGTATATGTATATGTAATCAGCAGTATTCCTATATGTATATGTATATGTATATGTAATCAGCATAATTCAGCAGTATTATTGTTTTATATTATTCTGATGAAAATTATCATCGTTACTAGTTGTCACTGTCATCACAATGATGATAATGATCATCATCACCATCATCATCATCATCATCATTATCAGTATTTTCATCATCACGTAACCATCTTCCTCCTCCTCCTCCTCATCATCATCACCATCATCATCATCATTATCAGTATTTTCATCATCATGAAACCATTCTCCTCCTCCTCCTCCTCCTCCTCCTCCTCCTCCTCCTCATAATCATCATCATCTTCATCATCTCATCTTTTATTTCCTGGGTATATTTGTTATTCTACCCCTTCAGGAAGCTTCTGAAAATATTTAATAAATTAGTTCAATCAATCATTTAAAAATTAATTAATTTATTTATTTATCCATTCATTCATTCATTCATTCATACATGCATGTATTTATTTTATTTATTTATTTAAACATATCTGAGAGGATACCTTTCGGATAAAGATGCTTCTTGACAACATGATAGCTTGCCAGACATAGCATCAAGTAACGTAAGCAAATTGTATGTTGTATTGAAAATGTATTTATAAGTACAGGTAACAGAAAAAGCTGATCACTAGGTGTCGGAAGAGAAAACATCCATAAATTTAAATACATTATAAACAGATCTATTATCACGCAGACCGCAATAGTTAACGGGCTCTGGCTTGTGAGGATCAAGCTTCTGATTTAAACCTAAGTAATATTAGAGGTAGCCCTGAACTTAGGTAAAACTGTTTTACAATCAAGTAATCTATGCAAGGATTCTGCTGTGACAATTTAGTGGTCAAACGTTGACTCGTTTTAAACGAACTAAATTTATATATCAATTATATTGTGATAGGCAAATGTGTTGTGCAGCTGTTTTTGATTAATTTCTATTGGTGAACAAGCTAAGTGAGAAAATGGTTTGCCCATGCATGATTCTCCTCAAGTTAATAAATTCAAGACAAATCCTTCCATCCAAAATAAACACTTCAGCTAGTGTATACTTCAGGTATGTCCCAACTCATATGGTTCTGAAGGCATTTTCGCGGGTTCCCAATTATCGTCCTTTAAGCTCCGAGCGATGTCTGTAGCTACACGACAATTTGGGAATCCGAGCTATCTCGCAAATCTTCTGACTTAACCCTTAGATTTCTCAGGGTTAAATCTTCGGAATTAAGTCGGAATTTCACGCTCACGAATCTCGGGTTTGACTCCGAATTCTTGAGACTCTAAGGAACTCGGGGTTATCCCGGGGTTAACTCTCAACGTGTAGACAACTGGGAGTTAAATCTTCGGAGTTATCTTAGGTTTATTCCGAATTTGCATAAATCCGTGCCGGGTTTAACTCCGAATTCCTGAAACTTTAAGGAACTCGGGGTAAACCCCGGAGTTAACTCCGAACGTGTAGACACGACTACTATTTTCTATGTTGCACAAGCTCAGAGAAGCTTTCAGGTTGTCAAAAACAACTTTTGTTTAAAAGGTATGCGTAAAATTTGAATATATTACGAAAACGGCCTATAGGTCCAAAGTTTGCATCTTAAAAGGATGAAAATAATGCACCGTCGGCTTCAACACTATATAAGTATGTCAAAATGCACACCTTCACAGCCAGCGTGTTGGCCAAGTGGGTAGAGCATCCGTCTCACGTGCGGAAGGTCGCAGGTTTGAGCCCCGGTAAGTTATTTGTACGAGTTTTTAAATATTTGTAAATGTTAATTAATAAAGTGTATTATGATATAAATACTATAAATAGCACTGGAATGAATACTACAAATAGCACTGGAATGAATGTGAATTGCGGTCCACACACAAAAACACACAGTTTGCAAGAAAAAGAAGAATACTTTTTTATTTTCTATGGTGCAACTTTGCACCTTTCAGAAAGGTGCAAAGTTGCATTTTTAAAGGTGCTCCCAGTGTGACATTGGTCTGCACCTTTAAAGGTGCAAAGTTGAGCCTATTTTTCTTAGTGTGTATAGTGACGGAACGAAGCAGGGACGTGCCACTCAACATCCCGAGGAGGGGGCACAGAGTGAGACAGGTGAACAATATTATAGCAGAATGTTGATGAGATGTTGGGCAACAGAGTGACATGAGCGGCGGTCGATTGACATCGCGTCATGGGCGTGGCTGTTACAGTCTCGTTTCTTTCTTGTCACACCTCGTAAATGTCTTCTTAAATTTCATTTCCGAGATTTGTGACGAAACTGTAAACAAAAAAATCCCATTGTTTCTGTTGTTAAAATGTGTATCAGTACACATCATTTATCAAAGATTATAATTTAATCAAGCTAGATTCCAATTTGGCAGACAAATGATGTCAGACATTGATTCAATCAAAAGCGAAAATTCCAGCCGGTGGCCCGAGGCACGAGCCAATAAGTGCCTGTATAACCAGATAACCATCCGGATATAATTGTCCATACTTACCGAGGGACGGCGGTGGTTCCCCTAACAGTTTAATGTCACCAATGAGAACCCACACGAAATTTGTTCCCCCATGTGCAGCAAAAAGTACCTGTGAAATAAAGTTCATTATACATAGTGATACAAAATCAACTATACTTCAACCAGTTGCTATATTAATTTCATGCCCTTATTTACCCCTTAATTTTCGATATAAATTTTTTAAAATTTATTTCGTTATTCAAATAATTTTTCTTATTTTAAGGTGCGGTGGTGTACTGGATTGCTTTCTGTCTTTTAGGTGTGAGAGACTGAGAGACCCCATGACAAAAGGGCATAACTGACATTTTTTTCTTCAAAATTGAGTTATTTAGTGTAGGGGACTCAGTACATCATGTTAAACGTGCAGAACAAAAAAAAACAATATTGCTTAGAAGTGTCCCTTTGTTTGATAATCTGCTTGTTAAAAGGACACTGAATGGGGCTTTAAGGCTTTGAACAAAATACATTTTGTTCAATATCTCAAAAACACCAAAATGTCAGTTATGCCCTTTTGTCATGGGGGGGGGGGCGGTAGGGTTAGGGTTAATATAGACTCGATCCCGATGAGGCAACACTATGCAGTAGCATAGCCTGAAGGCTTTACAAAATATTCCAGCGAAATAAATACCTGTATTCCATGGCTACACCGGAAGTCTACAACTTGGAAAATCCAATTTTGTGTAATATCTGCAGTGGAAAATTGAACGGCTCTGTTTTCACACACTTGAACTGAGAGATAGCCGTGACTCGTTGGTTGATTCGGACGCCGACTAACGATGATGTAATTGAATTCGAGGTGACCTTCTACGAGTGAATCATCGCTGGGTAACCGATAAGTCGCATTTTCTCCCGATGTTACTTTTGCCCAAATGTACCCTAAACAGAAAAAAAAATCATGCGAGTGACATAAGTTAATGCTAATTCAAAACAAGTCCAAGTTAAATAATTGATTAATTAGAGCACTCTTACAATGTACTTCAAGAGCTCTATATTAATATGTTTGTGTGTTAGTTCTCTTTGTGCTAACAGATGTTTTGGTATAAAAAAAAAAAAAAAAACCATAGCAAAGAAAAGGGACGGGAACCAGCGGTAGATTATCACCATGGAAGCAAAATTACTGGAACCTGAAGAGATAATCAGAATCAAAATGTTTCAAAGATTCCATATTGCAGTGTTTGGAGGACTCGAGGTCGGTCTTTTTACAGAATAATTATGTTGAATCCAAGAAGAAACCCCCCGGGGAAACCCCATCTCATTTGTTTGGACATGCATTTTCAAGTATTTTTGACTAATATTCCAGAACGAATTGTGGAAATCCTAATATGACATAAAATGTTGACATGGACCCTAGGCATTACAAAAATGCATAGTTAAACACGATTAATACGACTTTTCAAGGTTTTTTTTTTTATATATATGACAAGGGATCCATTTATGACACCAGTTTATACTTTTCAGTGATTCACGCATAGACCCTTCTGATTCACGTAATTAAATATGTACAGTGACTATGTACACGACCTGGAAACATTATGTACTATTTGCATGAACTGAAAAAATGTCGTTGTTTTTTTTTTTGGTTGTTGTTGAATCTTGTTCTAGATGGGTTACTTTTTGCTATCTTGGTAAGCTTCGGCAATTTTTCCTACTATGGTATTTCCTTTACAATTTAGAGTTTCTAATGAAAACAGAATCATAAAGTGAATGAAAATTAGGAAGGATAATCTTTTCCATTCTCTGTATCTCAAGAGGTTCTTTATTCTATCCCTTGACAACATAAATGCTCCCAGAAATGATATAAAATCGCATTCAAATGATTTAATGGTATACACATTTTCCCTTAAGTAAGTTCCTTTCACGAAATGTACATGCATTGCATGTTCAAGTGTTAAGCCGCAGCAATACCAAAATGTTATGTTGTGTTTCATAAAATAATCTGCACACTCTGAGATATAACCCAATGTACTATAACAAATCTATGGCACAAATAAAGCATGCGTACAAATAAGCATACATACGTACATGCACACGTACAGATACGTAGAACTTCATATGCGAATGTTAAAAAGCCATCTTACCACCCATTGAATAGTTCCATTTTGAAGTGCCCACGTCAGATGCTTGCTCCCAGTCGCAAGTATTTCGATCAAAGCTACACTGAAATACTGACAATACATTGAAAACAAGTGCCAAAATGTGATTTTGTTTATTCATTTTCTAATATTATGCATAACATTATACATACATTTGAATACAGAATAATTATATCTGTGGAATAAAAGAATATACATGAAGATCAATATACCAGTCGAATTTTAGGCAAGCGACTGTAAATTAAATTATCTTAATTTCTGTTTAATATAGATTTTAACATATTTCTTTGTTAATTCTTTCAAATATTTCATTGATATTAGAATTGTGGCCAGTAAATCTAATTAAGTAAAAACAAAGACACACCGCTCCAAATAGATTGCTATTTCATTTGAAAAATCGTAAGCACATTCACATGAGACACGTGAGTTTTTTAGTGACACTACCCTCAATGAATGCAACAGTTATTTCCTAACGTTGGTTTTTTTTTTCATAACACGACTCACTTTTCGTATATACTCTAAACAACATACATGTGTCCGAAAGAATTTGTAACGAACTAACGAATCTCATGATACACACACTTTTAGGAAATTAGTGGCAAGTGCTTTCAGGGATTTACTGAACAAATCATTGAATATTTCAGTAGGCCTACGTAGACTAAAAATAAACCGAATTTACCGAAATTTGGGATTTTTAAGAGATGCAACAATATGATGTTGATGTCAATGTAAAATATCTGAATTCTTTCGAGTGACGATCCTTCGCCAATTAAATCCCCATCACTTCCAATATTATCAGACTGGCTTATCTATCCCAAAATAAACATATATGTTTCCAACAGTTAGAAATGCAGAATCATTTCTGTACACGTGATTAAAGCCATAAGCTAACATCGTGGAGTTTCAATGAAAAAAAAATGTCAAACAGTGATATCTGCCTTAAATAGTAGTGCTTAATTGGACAAATAAACACCGTAAAGTACAAAATTTTGGAAAGTTATGCTGCCACTCGCAAGATTTGCACGAATGAACAATTTCACTCCGGATGATGATTAAATACCCTAGGTCTGCACACAGTAAGTCTATGGAAGGAAATGGGCAGGTGAATCCGGTCAAATTGAGTGCTTGTAGATTTTCACTTTTTTAAAGCACTAAATTTACTTTTTGAAATACAATTTTTCAGGGCTTCATTTCTAGACCTTATCAAACACAGCATTAAGGATTATGTAGCTCATATTTTGTTTTTAAACTGTGGTCAATGTTAGCCCGTGGCTTAAAAAATCATATGGTTTGAGTTTGACATCTTCAACTTTCACGAATAATACCACAAAAACTTTATACAGAACATTTTCTGATAAACAAATCGCGCACCCTATTTCCAAACCAAACTAGAGATGTGCTCAGAGAGCGCAAGTACCTCAGCCACAGTTACCGTTTCTCTTCCCTACCACCCAGTAACCTTGGAAAAATGTTTGAAAATGTCGACTAAGTTTCCCTCTTTGCCACAGTCACCTGTTTCATGATTAATGCAAAAACACTTAACTGTATTTTGATATTGTTCTATACAAGGCCGTCACGTGAGATGTTCCACTTCATTAGCTACAAAGTCAATACTACCCATATTGATTTTTTTTCTTACAACGACTAGAACTGAACCTATAGTACCAACCTATTAATTCCTGACATATAACCTTGAAAAAAAACAACCTTTTTTTTTGCAGGTTCGTTCTTCAGACATGCGTAAAAAAATCCATTGGGTTAGATGGAAAACTGACTCTCCATGTAAATGTCTTGTTATTATATTTCTATTTTCAGCGCACTAACAAGTTGCAGTTACAATCTATTCGCAAAGACTTCAGCAAGATTCTCTGGAATAACCCAGTAATGAAGGGTGAACAACCACATGTTTAATAGTTATTAAATCATCTTACGTCGAGAAACACGCACAGAGTCTGAGCTCTGATGCCTTATACTGTGGTCACATAGGCCTATACCAAAAGTGGCCTGCTCAGCGGCCAGGCAGCGAGTTTTTAACCAATTTCGCCCGGTCACCGAGCGGCAGCCGCCCAGGGCATCGGTCGGTCGCCGCTGAAGTTTTAGTCCACAGATAAAGTAATGGCGGCGCCTGCTCGATTTCGGTAGGTCATCAATCGGTCACTACCCGGAGGCTGCACGGAGAAGCTCCCGGATTTTGCCCAGTTTTGACCTGAAATTGATCGGTGACTAACAGAAAATCGACAGGGCACCGCCCGAGCATCACTGGGGCTTGACAGCCAGTTCAACGTCTCCAGGAATCACTGGACAATGCTTAAATTACAGCGGCGACCGAGCAGGCAAAAAATTGGGCGGTCGCCGCTTTATAAGAGTGTAGCATTAATCTTAATTCTATTCTATGTCATAATATCAGTATCATTTTCTTCTCTTGAAGAGCTCAGTTACAAAATGCGTTAAATTCATTCATAATATCAGTATCATTTTCTTCTCTTGAAGAGCTCAGTCTATGCATTAATAAAAAGGGAATTTACTATACGTTTTTTTTTTATTCTGAATATGAGAACATACCTTCACGACTTAGAAAGCAATGAACTGCAACTACCACATTATCGTGACACTGCTGTACCATTCCACCGTAAAAGCAAGACGACAATGACTTTTCTCTACACTGAACCCAAAAGAAGGGGTGGTCTGTATTTGACGTTGTGTGCTATACATCTTTCTGTCCTCCCTCAAAACCTAATCGCTGACATGCTAAACTCGACGTAAAATTAGTCCAGTGCCAACTGCATACCGTTCCCCAAACGCCATTATGATATATTTCAACTCGACCTGTGTGATTTGAGTCTAGACCAGCAAGTCGTAAGGGATTTAAATCTGAAACGAACGAGCAAATCAAGAAGGGAATGTGAGTAGTGTGACACTTAAATAAATAAATAAGTAAGTAAATAAATAAATAAATAAATAAATAAGTAAATAAATAGATAAATAAATAAATAAGTCAATCAATCAATCAATCAATCAATCAATCAATCAATCAATCAAACGACCAATTAATTAATAAATCAATATAATAGTATAAAATATATAGAATAATTACAAACTTACATCATTCAATTCAAACATTGTGAACTGCGATCCGTTTGTACAAGTTATATTAACCCTTAACACTGTGTGCGAGCGTTTGTGTGTTTATATACATGTATCTTAATCTTACTTATTTTGTACTCCCATTCTCATTTCTTACTTTAAAATTTGACTAGTATTGTTAATTTTCTTTGTAAACGTCGTATTGTTTCTTGAATACGCCCTATCCGAAAAATAAGTGAATAAGTGTTTATCAGCCTTGGAATTTGATAAAAACAAGTTTGATAATATTCTTATAGCACGAAGAAGGTGAAATATTTGACTGCAATGGTGCAGGGAGGTTCATTGCAGTGTTAAACCTAACTAGGCCGCCCCTCCCCCTTCGACGTTTCGCGCAATATGTTCCACAAAAAGCTTTAGCCGCGATGTTCCATGACTCCCCCCCCCCAAGTCTCCCGCATCTTTTGAAGGCACTGTATAACAATGTTTCCTGTTTAAAAAATCTCAGCTACATGATTCCCCATGCTACTAGTGTCTTTGATACAGTCTAAAAATGAAGCCCTGAAAAAATTGCGGTGTAAAACAATCATTGAGTGCTTTAAAAAAGTGAAAATCATTGAGAGACCATTCCAGCTTTTCTCCATAGACTACTGTGTTGCAGAATTTCCTATCGCCCGATATAAAATTAATGTGCCAATTTGTATCTGCACATATTGTACTAGTGACAGCATAACTGTCCAAACTTTTGTGTTCTAGGATGTTTATTTGTCCATGCAAACACTGTAAGATATGTCAGATAGCAAAGTTCGACAATTTTTTAAACGGGTCTTCCACAGTGTTATATGTCTTTAAGATCAAACTTGCGACGCCCGGGTATGCCGTTCCGAAGATACGCATAATTTTGTTCATGCATGTCGCACCAAAAATTGCTCAAAAATGTGCTTTTGTGTACAATTTCAATACATATTATGTTTCAGCCAAATATCACAAATGCATTAATATTTTTCAAATTACTTAATCTTATGCTGTTAATTATAGCATAAGTGTCACCGACAAATTTCATTGAGCAATGAAAAGCAAAAGTTGATAAAACAAAGAAATACCTAAGAAACTGCAAAAACAATGAAATACATAGGAAATTCATCTGATATCGCAATTTTTTGAAGTACATTTGTTAAGAACATCACAAAGGGTTTCTAAACCAAAAAGAAGCACATTTTAACATTTATTTAGTGAGTTAGAGCAAAAAGTATGATTTCACACATTAATTACGCATAAATTAGCATAATTAACTCAAAACAATTTCATGGAAAGAAATAACTATACAATTTTGTAGATTAGGTCTTGGGCGACGTGCGTGCCTATTTTCGTCGCGATTGCGCGGTCGACGGCGAAGATCACGGGGGGGGGGGGCTGCGAGGCACCCCCCCCGCCATATGATCATCCCAAAGAGCCAGCCTATTTAGGTTTAAAGTTAACAGTAGGGTGTTACCTTAAACACGTAACATTTTCAACACGGCTGCGTATTTAAGGTAATATACTTTGCGTATGAATATTAATCTTTGGTGTTTAATAATACTAGGAAGTGCTTAAAATCAACGCCAGTTTCAGGTAGTTTCTATTACTTTGGGGCCAAGACTAGTACGTGTTAAATTGACATCCAAATTGGCAGGTGTTTTATATAGAGGTCTATGTTCATTCTGTTATTCACAAAATTAGAGTGGAATACGTTTGCACAGACAATACATTGCCTGTATTTTTGTATAGATGATTTGTCTCTGTAAAATAATGTATATGAAATGTTATGATAAAGCTAAACGAATTCATTGAAAAGAAATAAAACTGTATACATCTAGTGTTATAAAGCTCACCAAAAAGTATTAGGCGGTACGACATATTTGAGGCTGGGAATGTCTGTTTTTCACCCATTCAGAAGCACAACAAAACTTCACTCATACCCTTAGACTATTTATGAAAGAAGTGTTTGTAATATCTGATGATAAGAACAGAAAGAAAGGAAAATAACATACAGCGTGTTTTTATTGAGCATCCTGCATTAGAACAGAAAGAGAGTAAATACAATAAACATCTGATTTTACGTACCTATATTTTCCATTTTTCCTGGCACAATACACAACGCTAATCCCATGATCACTAGCAACCAATGGAAGCATGCATGTGTAGTTTTTTCCATTATGGCTGTGTATGTAAATTTCAGAAAATGTAATGAGCGTCCATGATATATTTCGACGAATTGTAAGTTCAGGTCCACAGTGTCAAACTCGTTTCACCATGAGCATCATGCGATTTTGTGAGATTAAACAAAATTAACACGATGCCCTCATTCCTTTATACCACGCGATGTTGAATAGAACTTACCAAAGATAATTTCTACTTCCTAATCGAATTTTATTTCATGCTGAATTCTCGGTAACTAAGACGTAGCCAGTATTTCAACAAAGGGAATGGGGCCGGGGGGGGGGGTGCCGTTTCCTAATATTCCTCGAAGGACGGACATCCTGGTCGACTCTAGTGATGGATATGAGTTACCATGATGATACTCAATGGACACCACCACAAACCCGGAACTTGAAGTCCGCCATTGCTGAGTCCTAAAGATTGGGCTTTATTATGTTGCGTACAGACATTAATCCTCACCAGTGGCGTATATAGACAGGTCCTCGAACCTGGGGGGGGGGGGTGATCTGCTGTCCAGAGGTCGATCATAATGCACACACACACACACACACACACACACACACACACACACACACACACACACACACACACACACACACACACACACACACACACACACACACACACACACACACACACACACACACACACACAAACAGCAACGTAAATGTCTTATATTGTTCTGAACAGATGCAAGCAACCACACAACAAAACATTGTTTATTTTTTTAATTTTACTGCCTTCGAGTAAGTCTCTTTTAAAGATGGTTTACTTTCTCTCTCTTTTATCTATATATATTGTTTGATTGTTTTAGAAGGTAAAGTTAAAATTAGACGACAAATGAAAATAATTGAATTAGAATGTTCAATTCGAGATCAACTAACGGCTATGCTCGCTGTCAAATAAAGAGGTTTGCGTATTGTTTAAATGCATATCCACGTAGACTTACTTCTCTTCCTTATGCACGTATCCCCGTTACCCAGCCATTGATTCACATATTGCGGTTTCATACAATCGAAAATAAACTTACTTCGCAAAGCTAGTTTTCATTATACGGAAAGACAAAGACGAAACGAAAAATGCAATTTGCTCGACGAAATTTATTTTATTTTCACACATACTAGAAATTGACAAAAAATATGAAATCTGGTTAAACCAATTTTGTTCAATAAATACTTGAAGAAATTAGGTTATGGCCAAAAAAAAAAAAAGCACTTTTATTTGAAATAAGATGGCTGATACTGCACAGTGCATGATTTAATGGTTTCAATTATAATTCAATTAATAACAACATTAATAGGTTGGGATTGTGCGGCGTTTACACATGGAGAGTTGTCAGCCTAACATCATTACTGAGCATGTTAAATGAGGATAATAAGACCACATAAATCCGTAGAGCGTTCAAGAACGGGTCGATAGTGGGCTCCAAGCCCAGTTGTTTGTAGTGTGGTAATTATAAAACATGAACAATTTTAAGTATCGTACGTAGCAAAATCAAGAACAGTAGATGTACGATATTTAAACCGTATTGGCAAGTGTTCGGGAATGTCATACACACGAAAAGGGAATTTGAAACAAACGCCATTGTTAGATATGCAGTACAGGCCTATTATTGTACAGATGGGGTCAAGCAACATTTTACAATCGTTTATTATGAGATTGTTAGCTTTACACTATGCAAATATACGAATTATACGCATTTCGTGGTTACAATTCAAATTTTTCGAGTGACACATTTCGTCGGAGCGAGAAACAACTGAATGCAATTAAATTACTGTAGATTCAGAAATAATTGTACGCCATAAACCACATCACACACCACATTCTCATAATGCACAAATCTAAACAAATAATAAATTAAAATGATCAGGAAGTTCCGCATATGCTCAATTAATTGACGTCAGTGTGTTATTTTTCTAGGTCAAGTGTATATGGCGTGAAATGATCTTTGGTCATGTATGGTCTACAAGGTGTATATGTGTGTGTGTGTGTGTGTGTGTGTGTGTGTGTGTGTGTGTGTGTGTGTGTGTGTGTGTGTGTGTTGTTGTGTGTG
>JZLH01S0257970.1:2092-20649 GCA_001188425.1 Eucidaris tribuloides | reverse complement strand
CACACACACACAGCATTAACGTAAATGTCTTATAATGTTCTGAAAAGATGCAAGCAACCACACAACAATACATTTATTTTTAAATTTATACTGCCTTCGAGTAAGTCTCTTTAAAGACGGTTTACGTTTCTTTCTCTTTATTCTATATATATATATATATATTTGATTGTTTTAGAAGGTAAACTTAAAATTAGACGACAAATGAAAATAACTGAATTAGAATGCTCAATTCGAGATCAACTAACGGCTATGCTCGCTGTCAAATAACGAGGTTTGTGTATTGTTTGTATTTATTGGGTGGGTGTGTGGGTGTATGTGTGTGTGTGTGTGTGTGTGTGTGTGTGTGTTGACACGAACAATGGCACCTTTCTTGTACGTGGTCTTGTTTTTATTTTGTATTTGTTGCTTTTTTGGGGGTTTTTGTCAGTGCTATAAATAAAACTATGATGACGCTTGATACATCAAAAGCCGACTATTTTGTCTACATGTCAATCGCTGGGTATTCCACATACGTTATGCACCATACAACTAACACCAATCATTGCATGCATGTATATCCAGACATGTTTATTCTTTTCATTATGAAATATCCAGAATAGAAACAAGAAATCCGACTGCATAGAAATCCTTTATTGTTAGATTGAATTTCCGTGAAAAAATATCTCTATGGGCTAGTTGCCAAACCTTGAAGTAAAGAGACTATTACAATATAATCTTGCACGGAACACACTTTATAAATCTATTCCTGGAAGAACAATATGTATTCTACAGGACACTAAACTATTATTGGTCTGATTGGTAAAGTTGAAAAAAATAAACTCTTGAATTTTGTGAGACTATTTTAGTAATTATACATATCAATTTTCGGAATGATTACTTTTGAGGAAACAAATCGTCAGCTTATTTTGCAAGATTTAAGAATGAAATTCTAATGATCTTACCTTCATCCAATTCCTATAATAATTATTTTGGTCCCTCAATTTGATTATTGTTTTAAACCTTACGCAACAAAGGTCAAACTATTACAGAATAGGAGAAATCATCGAATTTTATAGACATTGTATAACAGTGTCTCCATTTAAAAAAAAATGTGAGCTACATGATTTCCCATTGTAGTAGCGTCTTTGATCTGGTGTAAAAATGAAGCCCTGAAAAAAAAATACACTTTAAAATGATAATTACGTGCTTTAAACGAGTAAAAATCAGTGAGAGACCATTCCATTTTGCCCATATATTCTGCTATGCTGTAGATTTTTATATCGGCCGAGAATAATTCATGTGCCAATTTTCATCTGTAGATATTTTACCAGTGACATCATAACTGTCTGAAATTTTGTGTTCTAGGGTGTTTATTTGTCTATGCAAGCACTGTCAGATATGTCAAATAGCAAAGTTTGACAATTTTTCAAAACGGGTCTTCCACAATGTTATGTTGTGTCGTTTAGGCACGTTATTTAAATTTATATTATTCATTCATTTATTTTATTCAATAACGGTACCTGTGTCAGCCACAAGCTGTTTTCCAGCAGGTCTGTGGCGACAAAAAAATACATTACATAAATGTGACCCGTAACCATGATACCCTGATAAACTCGCACAACCCAATGGTAAGGATAAGCCAAATATCGTTATTATGATATAAAGTATGAAAGTTAAGTGTCCTCAAAAATCAAAAAATGTATGACCTTCACATGTTGCAAAAGTTTGAATATCTATATTGTTCACCCGAAGTATTTTTCTTTGTTTATATTTCACAAGATATGCGACTTTATCAGGGTATCGTGGTGACAGGTCATAAAAGCAGTACAATTAACTTACGCGTCTACGAAAAAAAAATCATCGCTCCAAAAAGAAAACAATAACATATCGATAATAACAAAGGGTGGAACTTAGATTAATATAAACAAGTTTAGTTTTGGGGATTTTTTGTTATTTGAAAGCTTTATGCCCCAAAGTCATAACCCTGCAATAATAGATTCTGAATATCTTTAGTTTTTTTTTTTATTAATTAATGAAAAATCTCGGGGGGACCCCCCAAAATTTTACATTATAGCATCCAAAGGGTTAAAAAGGCTTTAAGGTTACATGTGTTATACCTGATCGGAAAGAGCAGACTCGGCTCTTTTAGATGAGGTATAACTCATTTAACTTTTGTTTGTCTTTGGTTTTTTTTAAATTAATTAATGAAAAATGTCGGGGGGGGGGGAGGGACCCCCGTCATTTTTGACTATATTTTACATTATAGCATCCAAAGGGCTTTAAGCCCACCAAATGTCATATATTCTATAGGGGGCAATTTCAATTCTTAATTCATCATTGGTAAAACACATATTCATACACATAAAAGTTAGATGAGCCAAGATAAATTATGCGAGTGAATGTTACATACATTTGATTATTTTCAAATATAATAATGTACAATAAAAATGTAATACTATATAAAATATGTTTAAATATGATAATGTATATAAAATGTAACATATTGAAATATCATAATCACAAAAATATAAGATGACACAGGTCACCTTAAATGATATACACTATCAAATAATATGTACAAAACCAATATCCACATGCTGAAATTAACTTTATACACTTTGACTGGGAAAACAGGCAGCCAACTTTCCACAATATAATATTATGCCAAAAATAATCGTTCGTGAAAACGATAAGGATTTCTTTTCTCAATTCCTATATCCGATAACTTTCAGAACAACTGGACATAGAACAGAGCTTTTGTGAAGGCGTTATTACTTCCTTTGGGGATGTTCACATCAAAAGAGTTTAAAGTCCAATTTAAGTTTTGGGGATTTCTTTTTATTTGAAAGCTTTATGCCCAAAGGTCATATCACACCAATAACATACTCTGAATATCTTTCGGTTTTTTTTTAATTAATTAATGAAAAGTCTGCTCTCTCTGATGAGGTATAATTTGGATAACTTTAACACCCTAATCATTTGGATGCTATATAATGTAAGATATAGTCGAAAATTTTGGGGGTACCCCGTAATCTCGCCCCCCGAGATTTTTCATTAATTAATAAAAAAAAAAGAAATATATTCAGAACCTGTTATTGCTGTGATATGACCTTTGGGCATAAAGCTTCCAAATAAAAACAAAATCCCCAAAACTTAACTTGGGGGCTTTAATTCAGTAAAGTGCTCTTCTACTACGAACAGATATTCGTTTCCCGAGAAGGTAACAATCAAGTCACCGAGCACCAACGGGAAAAACACAACTACAAATTAAGGAAGATGTAGCCAGCAATTAACAGGAATAAGTTAAGAAAGATTTTGGGTTCTTGTCAACCAATTAGATCGCACTTGCGCTGGCCTTTAGCTGACCCTACGTGACTGATGCACGCCGGCCGACGTGTGTTAGTCGCGCCGTGGCAATGTATGCACTTTTTGAGTCGATAAGCTCCTCCCCTTATAGCTGTTTCGGCAAGTTTTTTCGAGGGAAGAAACGTGGAAAGACATAAATTAAAAGAAATTAACTAATTTATAGTGCCTTGCTGAAGGTGAGTGTCACACAGTACATTATTTAGGCTGTCTTTATCGTCATTTACTATAATTGTCACAACACTCGCAATGCCATTCTTTTTCTTAACTTATTTCTGTTATTTGCCGGCTACACCTTCCTTTAAGGCTACTAGCGAGACAGTAATGGGCTTACAAAATAGCTTATCATAATTCCCAATGAGAAATAAGTTTTTACATTCATAATCAGACATATCAATTTTATGTAACAACCTCCCAGATTCTCGTAGATGCATTAATATAATAATTCATTTTAAGTCTGCATTAAAATATTCTTGTTTAGAATTGTCCGATATAATCTTGAACCCTATACAGTCCCCCTCTAATTCCTCCTTCTCTATTTTTCTTATAGCGTATAGAGACATGCCCAACAATGTGTTATGCCCTGTATAAGCATGGTTTGTTATTATGATTATTGTAATTATTAACAACTCTATTGTCTGAGTGTTTGAAAACCCCTCAATGTACAAAAGACAAATCGTAAATTTATCTCTTTATTTAAAAAAAATGATAGATATAATTTCTGTTTGCAACAAACACTGCTTATTTTATTTTAAACACACAAGCGCTCTTAGGCCTACATCCATTAAAATGTATTATCTGATATTTATGTAATACAAATTACACATTTAACTAAAACAAATGTTCCATCTTGACGGGAGAAAACTATCTCCGTAGTTTCAAAGTTTTATAAATATCTTTTCCAATGAATATCAGATAACATTATCAGGGAAGGACCAGATGTATACATCTAATATTTACACAAATTAGACCACGTAATATTAACTTACAAACCAAATAATATTTAACGTGTTATTTACATCATGTTTATTGCACGCAGTTTATAATTTGCTATACCACATTGACAATAATAATGAAAACTTGACATTATGTACATTAAAATGAGTAATTGTGAACAGACAGAGCAAAGAATAACAAGAAACTGTCAAACAATGTATGATCTTTGAAACCTTGTGAATTTCACATTAAGGACATTTTTTCCAACGTTTTATATCCGCTAAGGCAATAACCATCTAAACGATAATATGTACTCAACGTTCCTCTGGTAATGTAATAATATGCTACAGCAGATAAAAGTGAGCTGTAATTGGAAAAAAAAAATCGCGCTTCTGAAATAATTTTGTTTTTACATACTTTTCCCTCCTCGCTTTATTGCCTCTATAGAAATGGAATGATGACCTATCCATTTTGCATAATAATTAGTCTATTCATGGGTTACAATACGTTCTCACAATCATGAAGCAGACAAATTGTGGAATAAGCTTCCCCCGTCACTTCACTGCGTCACATAATATTCTTCCTTTCCTGTTTGTAACCTTGCATTAATTTGACCACAAGTAAATTGTAGGTGATCCACAATTCAACAATTAAGTGCATATTTCGTAATCACCCATTAGTCTTACCAGCTATCCCTTTGGTGTCCTTTGTGGGGCCTGGTGGTCTCATCTGTTAGAGCCTCAGTGAGTAAAGCACTGACTGGATATGTTGACAAAGAATGGAGTAGCAAAAGACAGCCAGGCCTTACCGGGTGGAGCTGGGAATTATGATAGGTAATGGGTGGTAAAAAATATTTTCTAACTATTTTGCTTATATGCTGTAATAATTACGATATCTTCTCTACAATTTTAGTACACCAAAGAGGACTGTTGCTAGGCCAGCGCCATGACCGTCCTTGGACGGTGTGTTTTCACTATTATCATCATAATATTTATAATTTTTGCCCAGTATACGGCACATACAATTCATTTTCTATCATCACAGTTTCATCGTCATCAGTCTGTTGCCTAGTAGCCATTTTATCACAGTTCATCATGGAGCCGAAATCAACATAGTCATATTCATCACCAATTTCATCTTTCGAGGTACCATCTGGGGTACTTTGTGTTGGACGCTCTGAGGTGAAATCTTGCACCGCGCCCTTGCCTGCGACAAGGTCATAGTCATCCTCAGGTTCAAGGTTCGTACCGTTTGGGGTACTTTGTGTTGGACGCTCTAAGGTGAAATATTGCACCGCGCCCTTGCCTGCGACAACGTCATAGTCATCCTCAGGTTCCGGGTTTGCGCCGTTTGGGGTATTTTGTGTTGGACGCTCTAAGGTGAAATATTGCACCGCGTCATTGCCTCCAACAGCGTCATAATCATTCTCAGGGTCAAGGTTCATTTCGTTTGGGGTACACTGTGTTGGACGCTCTAAGGTGAAATATTGCACCGCACCATTGCCTCCAACAGCGTCATAATCATTCTCAGGATCAAGATTCATATCGTTTGGGGTACACTGTGCTGGTCGCTCTGAGGTGAAATATCGCACCGCCGTATTGCGTGTGACATTTGTTTTTCTGATGTTAGGTTCCACTGTAGACTCCGTAAATATTGTGCAATCGCTTTGTGTAGCATTTACAAAGGCAGGGTTGCGGTGAGTATCGGTTCCATTCACGATTTCGGGTGTGTTAACAGTAGACTTTTGCCTGCAGGTAAGAAATCGTTAGAAAAACAAAGAGAATATCCATTAAAACGATAGTAATAGTGATAAATAATAATACTCTAAATTTTATGAACCAATATTATAAAAAAATGTAATTACGCAAGATGTTTAGCCACTTGATAAAACAAGGAAATATAACGCGTTTAAGCCCCCTTTTTCCTCAATTTTCAAGCTGTGAGAGGTTTCGTTGAGACAATGACTTTCCTCATTTAAATGAATTCCGGTAATAAACACGACGACGTTAGTTCAATTGCATTAACAAGGAACAGTTGGGCACAAAAACGAACATGTTCGAAATCATAGAGATACAAAAAATGCCTTGAATGTGGCATGTACAAAGTAAAGGCAAAGGTTAGTGTTTGAAATCCTGTTCTGAGACGTACACATTGACTCACATGATTTCCCCATTACCCCCGATATCATCAGACCCATGGTAATTCTGCACCAAAAATGCACCGTATCCATTCCCCAACAAAGAAATCCTTATCCAGTTGTGTTATATAAGCATAAACTGTCTCACCCAAAGACAACAGCGCCGCACTGGGCTGGAACTAGGAATATCTTCATGTCAAGCCTGCCTACCCATTAACCTAGAAGTCCAACGGGGAGGGGGGGGGGGGCATAATGTGCCCTCCATACCACATTTTTCTTTTTGTCACTGCCACTTTTCCTAGAATTTTATGGCAAACATTTTGATGTATAGCTTAGGATTACCCGGGAAATCGTGTTGCCATGGCAACCGCATTTTGAAGGTCATGTGTGTCATTTTTCTCTGTTTTATTGTTTTACCACTACACATAATAGTTATTCTCACTTGCATTTCATTTCTTTTGGCTGATGGATGCCATGAAGCTTATGTTTCAGGCTATTTAACAACATATTCTATAAATTTCTTTTCTTTTTCTTAATTTTTGAGAGAAAAAAAATGACGCCAAAACAATAAAAATAATGAAAAGTACTGCAAATTCATTTTTCTTGTAAGTCTTCTTTATTCCCAAGTTTATATTATCAAGATATTTAAGATTTGATGCATCAAAGTGCAATTCCATAAAAAATGTACCAGATTGATAAAAAAAAATTCATCCATGTTGTTTTAACTGTTTGGTAGAACCAAAAGTGCCTAGTAATACGTGCATGTGCGCATTACATTATCACTGCAAGTATAGTTACACAAAATATGAACCCCAAACAGTCAAAACATAATCAGAATACTTATTTTCTGTATAAAAATATATGATCTAGTTAATGATTAACAAATTAATCACTTGCGAAGGTATTCACGGATGAGAGAGACAAAAACTTGGAAATATCCAACGAAATCCTGTTTTTTCCTATGTTATTCATAATATCATGGTGAATAGCGTCCCCATGTGATAACCTTGACAAATTTTGATGGTTGCGTTTTGTAGAATATGAGTGCATTAGTGATCAATTTGGGAGTGATTGATGAAAAAGGAACAATTTTGGAGAAGGGCACAATGTGCCCCACCCTTGGGCCAAGGAGAGCCA
Organism: Eucidaris tribuloides; assembly: GCA_001188425.1. NCBI lineage: Eukaryota > Metazoa > Echinodermata > Echinoidea > Cidaroida > Cidaridae > Eucidaris > Eucidaris tribuloides. The sequence goes on along the minus strand of JZLH01S0257970.1, from coordinate 13,097 downwards.
AAAATAGCGTGGTCTTTTTGGGGTTAAGTCACGACACCTGCACTATTCCCCTACACTATTCTACTGCACTTTACCTCGTCCCCAGTATGCAAATTACACTTCTTTCTTTCGTTTGTCTTTTTCATTTTAAAGGCTTTTATTTAGAAATATTATGATGCAGGAAAGATCAGCACTCACCGACAACGTCGATGCCTAGATAACAGAAAGGGTAACACCACAGCTAAAAGCACAACGAAGACCAAAGATACTGATATCAGTATAGCAAATCCAGGACCTATATGTAAATAGAAGTCCACATATACCAACATAATCATAACAAATACATGATTAAGATAATATTAGTAACACAAGAATTGTATAATATAAGCAATTGTCTTAAAGAAAATACACAGTACTAGTTGATGATGGAAAATCTTTCATCAAAATTCCACATTTCCATATTTTCCAGCTGAGAGTAAATTACATTTGATTATAATGAGGGACTAATTCACTTTACATGCAATAAAAAGTTGAGGAATTGGCAGTTTGAGTACCCGACGGAGTAGGCTCCGTTGCTGCAGTATGTATGGCAACAATTAACACAGTCCCACATATAGATTTATGTGTTAGTACTTTGTCAGCAGTGGGGATTTGTGTAACAGATATGTCCAAAACGAAGTGTTCTGTTGTTTTCAACTACTCTCTCCTGTACTATAGTGACATTTTTAGAATACCATCTGTTCACAGAAGTTTTGAAAGCAGTTGATATTAAATGTTGTTGTTCTGCAAGTAATCAACCAGTACTGTGTATTCTCTTTAAGTATCATACATGCGTGAATATTTTTTTTTTTTCATTATCCGAGCTACTATTGCTGTTGGTGCTGCTATATGACTACTTATACAACGACATTATAGCACTCGTAGCAGTAATCGTAGTGGAAGTATGTGATGTAGTTGTCAGTAGCTCTTGTAACACAATAAGCAATGTACCATACTCACTTCCACGGCCACTAAACTAATATTGACATAATCACTACTTCTATTCTATCTTTCTTAGATTGGATTGTCTTCTATCGAAATGATTATGATCTACTCATTGTTTAATCAATGCACATTTTTGAGATGTTATCAACCCTACTGGAATTACATCGAATAACAATCATTACAATTTTAATACAAAATGAACTCTGGGAGTAGAATTTTGTTTTTTTTCAAAGAAACTGATCCTTTCTAAATTATATTAACTAATTTAAGCCTGTTCGGTAAAGAAATACCTTGTGAATTTGTTACGCCCGTCTTTCCAGGGAGGTTAGACGATTGGATGCTTGTCAGAGATGTTCTAGTACGTGAATTTATGGCAGCTCTTCTGGACGAAAGCGCCACAGTGGACATGCGTATCGCCTGGATGGTTCTTAGGTCATGGATGGTTTCTTCGTGTCGAATTGACGAGTTAGATGGAATGACCTGCGTTGTCTCGTTCGAATTGTCCTGTGCTTCCATAGCGCTTGTAAGAGAACTTGCATCTTCGTGTCCAACAGATGGTGTGCCCATAGTTGTCGAAGAGTCAGTTAATCGTGGCTGGGTGGTTTTTGAACCAGTAAATATTTGTAGGATCTCAATAGAAGAAGCCCTATCTGTAGGTGGTCCAGTAGATGTAGGGATAAAGGTCAAACCATTCCATACGGTGACGGGACTTGGATCTGTGGCTGTAATATATCAACACAGTTAACTATCTTTAGTATTCAGCTTTCCTTTTCAATCATATACTAGGTGTTAAAAATAATATTTGATAATTTTGAAAATTAATAACACAAAAACTGTACAACAGATTATACAGGCATTGAGTATAGTTACAGCATAATAGTGAACGTTTTTGTTTTAAGTGGTTTGAAGACAATATCAATAATCAGTTTTATGTAATTCATGCTTTTTTAAAAAGTTAGGGTTCAGATTTTGATCAATATCCAACCCTCTGTACGAAATTGAAACTGTACAGAAATCGAATAGTGTGTGTGAGGGTGTGTGTCTAGTCCCCACACAATAACATTAGACAATGGCTATGGATAATGAATAAAGTCTAGCAGGCTACTTAGTAATGAATATTAATAAAGCATATATCTAGCCTGGCTGTAGTGAGAGATTGGCATACCAATGTTTCTACGGTGCGCTGTTCACCGCCATTGCTATTGTGTGGGGACTAAACACACACTCTCACACACACCATTTGATTTCTGTACAGTTTCAATTTTGTACAGGGGGTTGGATATTGAGCAAAATCTGAACCCTAACTTTTTAAACAAGCATGAATTACATTAAACTGATTATTGATATTATATTCAAACCACCTCAAATAAAAATGTTCACTATTCTGCTGTAACTATACTCAATGCCAGTATAATCTGTTGTCCAGTGTTTGTGTAATTAATTTTAAAAATTAACAAATATTATATTTAACACCTGGTATGTAATACCAGTTTTTGATCCATGCACACTTTGGGGTGAAAATACAATAACCAACTTACATGCCTAAATCACGAAAACAATGAAATGTTATTTCAACCATGAAACGCCTATGAACTTGCAAATATGTAATGGATCTCATTTGGCAAGTGCTGCAATTATTTTGATAACAAAATGTATGCAAATGACATTATATCTATTAATTTAAATAATAACCTTTGTTTGTTTGTTCAATTTGTTGAAAGTGGAGGTGTGAGAAATCTAATGATACTGGTCAATTTCCCTTCCACACAGTCAAATTACGTACTTCTGCTAATGTGTCTTGTTTTATCTGAAATTCCCAACTGTCGTTTAATTATTGATAGGAAATATTATTATTATTATTATTATTATTATTATTATTATTATTATTATTATTATTATTATTATTATTATTATTATTATTATTATTATTATTATTATTATTATTATTATTATTATTATACATTATTATTATTATTGTTATCATCATTATTATATTATTGTTATTTTTTTATTTTATTTATTTATTAATTAATTAATTAATTATTTTTTTTGGGGGGGGGGGGGTCGTGGATTACTTAGGTGGCTTTTCGTTGTCCACTTTGACATGTCGGTTCATGTCATTAAACATACAAAAATGTTGCTCATACTGCCTCATTGATGAATACATAACCAATAAAGCGAAAAATTAAACCAAATACAATAAGACGACCTGTAATTAGAGATGACCAATATATTCCAATGTAGGCAATTCCCACGTATGTATTTCTAGTTCCACCTGTTGCTTCGAACAAGACCTGAAAAGACAGTGAATGGGAAGGTGGTATCATGAACTATATGTACAGATATTTAACGATATTTTTTACAGGTTTAAAGCAAAATTTTAGTTCATCATATAAATTGGACCTTATTATTGCATGATGTGTTGTAATGTCACCCGGACATTAAAAACAAAACAAAACCCCAAATCAAACCCACAGAAATTGATTACATTTTAGGCCAAATCCGTCAATGGTCATGAGGTTATAGTTGTCATTGAACTTTGCCTCCTAATAAATTTCTACGTATATCATCAGTTAAGGATGGGTTTATGTTAGTGAATAGGCGTAAGCACAAAAGACAAATGCTTCTATTCTACGTATTTTTTTCAGATAGAGATAATGAGTATAAATATACATGTGACTCTGATAAAGTCACACACACCCAGGTAAGGAAAGTACAAGCAATGTAACTGGGATGTAAAGTATGAAAGTGAAGTCTTCAAAAATCAAAAGTTTACGACCTTTACACGTTGCAACAGTTTGCACATTTGTATTTTTCAACCAATGCATTTTTTTTTGACAGGTCACACATGTATTTTCGAGGATTAAAATGGATTAAATTAAAGTTTTCATGTAAATGTTGTTACATCAAATGAGATTAGGGAAATGCAATCTCAATTATCACAAATATGTCATCAATAAACACACAGATGGTGTATGTGATCTATGTAATACATTTGAAACATTAGAACATTTTCTGTTTCATTGTAAGAAATACGAAGTTGAAGGAAAGCTTATGTTTCAGAAACTTGGCGTTGGAAATCAAGTTACTTTGAAATTATTGCTGGGTAATGATCAAAATTTCAACATATTGCTGTCATATGTAAAAACAAACAAACCGGTTTTAAAACCTTTGAAACTTGTATTCTTACCCACATTTTTATACAGCTCTTTATAATATGAATATAATGTTAAGATTATGAACACGTGCGTGTATCTTGAGTATATTTTACAGTCTACACATATAGCACATGCATTTACACTACCTTTTTGCTTGCATGCTCATGTAATGTATTATGCCAATGTTATATTTAGTGGATATGTTAAATGCACACATATCAATAAGAAACTAAATTAAAAACTAAGATGAAGAATAATATGATGTCCCACTGTCTATGTGTAAAGGCTACTCTTCCTGTTGATCTGTTATGAAATTTGATAGTTCATGAGCGCATGTTTAGTGATTATACTTGCCATACTATGCAGTATGACAGTCTGCGCTTAAGTTATGTCACAAGCACATGATTAATACAGAAACACAATTAAGAATTATATGATGTCCCACTGGATGTGTATGCAGCTATGCAGGCTACATTTGCCGTACTGTAACATGTATACTGTTATATGTGTATTTTGCACACATCAATATAAAACTTAATGAATGAGAGATGTCCCACTGGATATGTGTATGTTTCAATTGCATGCTATATTCTTTTTTAATATATTACATGTACGCAATATATTATGTGAAGCGCGCATCTATCCACACATTTTTGTTTTATAAAGACGATGTCCCACTAAATATTATATATTACCAGTTATAATCTTGCACATCGGTTTTAACCGATAACACTTTATCTAACTTTAACGGCACCATTGTCACTGGTCGACCCGTGATTGCGGAAGCCAATTATAAATGCTGGTGTCTGGAGGACGGTCAAGCTACGTTCAATATTATTTGGAGCTCAGACTAACGCCACCTACGTCGTAACTGTTTTTTTTCCCTCGGATTTTATCTTCTGCACAACGCAACCATGGACTCCACAACTTAGAACCGATCGACGTGAATAATCGGTCATCGATTGAATGCGCCGTTAAATCCAACAACAACAACAATTTCATTCTTGAATGCCTGTTATAAATCTTATTTGATGAACGGGTCTACAAACGAATCAATAATGTAGCCATATGGTTCATAAAGCATTTTCAAATGGCGAAGCTCAAAGAACTTACTCCTAAAGGGTAATTTTCCACCAGCAAGGGATGTCCATTATCAATATTCTTGAAGGGCTAAAAAAAAAACATTTCCTCTTAGGATTGCTATTCAGATTTCACGACACCAATCCGAAGTCATTCGATTAATCATGCCAAACATCTTTTCAACTCAAGGTGGACTTTAGCATACATGTTAGCCGATGTATCCTACAAGACAGCGGTCAGAAGCACACCCATCGACTACGAGTTGTGGATTTGTTCTAGATTCAGAATTTCTTGTATTTTCCATTGTTTGTATTTCCCTTCAACTTTCTGTTCTGCTAACATGTACAGTTAGCAGTAGAAACTTCATCCAACGTATGTCTTGTCGATTATTATAAACTTGGCCTTCGGCATTTTTTTTGCATACTACGATGAAAATAATAATACCTGCAAGCCTTTAACGCACTGGACGTCCTCAAAACTTATGTTCACTCGTTGGAATGTCGTAGTTGTATTGTAGGTCGCCCTTCTTCTGTTACAAACTTGGACTGAGAGGTAGCCTTCTTTCGGTGATCTCGGTTCTCTGCCATTTGACGAGATTTTGTAATCAATCTCAAGCGTAAGATAACCTTGTACGGCCGTGGGGTTGGTGGGCAAGGAAAAGACCGCTTTCTGTCTTGGTTGTAGGTTAGCGAAGATGCCATCTAATACACAACACCAATTAATGAAACAGTCAAATGATGATGTTAAACAACTTGTGAATATCGAACAATGCCTTGAATACTTTTCATCCAGAACAACAATAAACTATTTAGTCTGGTAAATTGAACTGATGATGGATGTGATGATGATAAGAATGATTTTGATGATAGTGGTGAAAATGATGATGATGGTCTCTAAGTGATAAAATGCCACCAACTAAGAAATATATTGTCTAGAATAAAACACTAACCATGGTAACGTATCTGGCACTGATAATGCTATTATTCGATACTTCCTATGATTGACGTATACGCCATAAAGCATTCGTCGGTTAGAGAGTAGAGCTGTGATTTCACAATAAAAGAACAGAAATAGGGGAACTAGCAATATTTCTGTTTCTCACATGAGTCGAAATTTTATGAAGAAAACTATACATTAATCTGTAGCCTTGCATTTTCATATAATACTACCTTAACTTGCAAGGAATGGGGGTGGCGTGCACCTGTACAGGCGTGATATGGTCCGATGATCAGGGAGGGTAAAGTCGTGAGAGAATGCCTTATAGGCGCTGATCTAAGACTATAAACCACCAACTTTGGCTTTTACTAAGAACAGTCATATTATAACTAAAATTTGAACGATGTTGGTACTGTAGTAGTAATAATATAACACAGAATATACTTCACCACACAAAATTTATCAGAAAATACATACTATTTGAAACTTTACCACTGAACTTGAACGGTGTAGTGTACACATTCATCCAAAGCCGATAAATATAGGCCTGTATTTTAGTCTTCAGAAGGACAGAATCTATATGATTCATTATACAACTTCAATTTCAATTTTGTTGAAATATTTTTTTAAAGAAAGCCTTATTTAAAGAAAACTACACCTAATCATTTTTTCAGTGCCACAGTGCAGTGATCATAACGAGCACTTTTTCTTTCAAAACAAAAAAGTGCTAACAATATTTCTTATATAGTATTCCCTCTATATTTTTAGGGTTATGATATGTCATCACATAAATTCCACGACAATTAACATTAGTTAGAGAAGTTTGACTATAAGCCTCCATTGAGAATGAAAATACTAATTTCAAATGCTATACATAACGTCCCCGACACCCATTGTCGTCTAAGTTTTAATTAATCAATTCCAAACAAAGAACAATATCTCGAAACAATTAGTTCAAGTAAACTATGATAAGAATTTCAATTATGCTTCAAAACTTGAGGCTCTTTGTCAAACTCATAATTACATTTTTGGGCCACGAAACATTTCATTTTAATAACATTAGCTAATATTCAAATTGAATTTAAGTTACAAATTCCGCCTGAATTCAACATGTATTGCGTAGTAACATTATACTGGTGAAAATTATGTTTGGCGTAACGTATCTGCCGGACACTTTTATTTGAAATGCAATATTTTAAGGGGCCTGCACACTGTGATGAATTGGCATTGCACATGCATTTGCGTATGCAACATTTTGACATTCGTTGGCATATGATACGCTAGAGTTCGTTTGAAAATTGTTTTGATTCCGTTGGTATTCGTTTTAATACGCAACCGTACGTTGTTTTTGTTCCGGACGTCGAATAGTTTTCAGCATGCACAAAATTTTCCTACGCATGTCAAACGTACGACCCATCTGCAGCGTGTAAGTTTGGAAAATGCAATGCGAACGTTTTATTCGTCCACAGCAGGAGCCGGCCATATTACAAGACAAACATCATCCGACAATCGAAGAGAAGAGGGCCGACGACGATCAAAACCATTTTTCCCGCCAAATTATTATTTTTTACATGCCAAATGCTTATCAATTTGAAAAGAAAATAGAGGTGCCGTCCCCTGCCCCCTCCCCACGGCACCGCTCCTGGTCCACAGGATGGTAGCGGTTAGTCACCAATACAATCCTATTGATCGACTCCAAGTGAGACCCGTTCTTTGCGAACTGCTTGTGTGTTGGGGGTAAAATGGGATAAGTGGAACACTTAAGATTAAATGAGCTGAAAGCAAAGATATTTAAATATAATTTGGAAAAATATTACTTCGATTTTAAAGTATGTGATGAACCATTTGAACTATTGTTGTGATCAATACCATAAACGTTACCATAATAAAAAAAAATTAATGCAGTGTTCTCAGTTCCCCAAATTGGACCATCACCGTGGGTGTAATCTTGGAACAGTGCGGCTGGGGTTGGGGTAGTGGAACTAGGGTTATTTTGCTTTGCCAGGAAACCTATTTCGATAGCTGTCAGTATTTTTTAATAGTTAGCACTAGTTGCTTTAGCATAATATTTGCAAACAAATAAAAATAAATAATACTAGAATTGTCATTTTTTTCATGTTTTTTTTATATTCCAATGCCAAAATTTCAGGATTTTTGCCGTTTTTTACATCACCTCAGTCAAAAAGTGGGAATTTTAGTTACAAAAACCATTATTTTCTATCAAATTAGTATCTTTTGAATTTTGTTAAATTTATTATATCAAACCTTCAGAAAATTTAACAAAGACGTAATTTCATTATTTAAACCCTAAAAAATAATTACCAAATGTGTTGCGAAAATCAAATTCAGTCAAAGCGTGTCCCACTTACCCCACTGCGGGATCCATTGGGGTAACTGGGAACACCAGTGTAAACAACTTACATCATTTACATGCTAATTTGCATATTCTCTTGAATTTTCGCTATTTACTTCCATTCTTGCATTCATTTGATTATAGACATAACAATCACTTTTCATTGTTTTTCTGTGACTCAAAGAAATAAATTCATAGATTTAGCATTTAATAACCTTAAATTTAGTATTATATTTATCAACTTGGTCCTTACCTTTCTATGGTTGGGATCAAAAGATGTGACATTATCTGATCAATTCATGCGCAGTGTTAACCCACTTTTTGGTATGAAAAACGACAAGCAATATCAACTATTTTTTACAGGGCCGTTGGGTTTAAAGTGACACTCTTCACACATCGGCTAGTTATGATAGTAGCACAGATATTTATCTATATAAGCCCACTTGATTTTTACAGAGCCGATTATATAGCAGGGCTAGCCTAAGGTGGGAATATACCTCTGTATGTGATTCATATAAAAATATACATTCTTTTAAAATATCTTCGTGTCAAGATTACGCCACGAATCACAGAAGAGAACGTTATTTCTCATTTGTAACATAAATATTGGAAACTGGACACTCTGCTCAGCCTTGGACCAATTTGAGTATATGGCAAAAAACAAAAAATGGCGCCAAAATGCCGATTTTTGTATAGTAAAACTATAAAAAGCGTATCGTTTGTTTAGTAACGGATATATAGATGTGATATTTTAGCAGTAATTCGACCCTAGACAAGACTGGGAGGCATTGTTTACAATCATAGATGACATGTAATTTGCATATTTCATAAATCACTATGTTTAGGTCTTTTTAGTTCAGACCTTGAAACCCTTCTCGTTAGTAAAAATAATCACAAACTGAACGCCGAACAAGTGATGTAACAACTCTGTCGGACCTGTCTCACTGTCGAGCTGCTCATTATACCCTATATCCATACTAACATTGTGATCTACTTAGTTTTATGTTAGTATGGGACATGAATACGGTAATTTCTTTAAAGATTAGGATGGGCTTCTCAATTTTGATCTGATTCATTCAGCATATTTAGAAGCATATTCAGAAAAAACAAAATGACCGCCAAGAGCCCTATTATCTTGAATAGAAAAACAAATTTGGTATTTTTGCGCGTATGATAACTGTACCTTGTGAGTATTTTAAGAAGGTCATTACCTTATAAGACCAAGTCTGTTGTCTATAGTGTTTGTATCAATTAACTATATCACCATTACTTAATTTACCTATTTAGCATGTAGACAAGGGCGTAGGTTGGGTAGTCATCACTTGTGGAGGTCCATCACCGCACATCTTGGGGAGTGGTGAACTAATTAGCATCATGGTGAATGTCAACATCTTAGCGGAGGTGGAACTTACAAGTTGAGGTAAATCAGGCAGATTGAACAAGCAGAGGAAAAAGGGTGCAAATTTCGTTTTTTCGCTTTGTTCCAGGAGAAATCGGGTACCCTATGGGCTCTAGGGTGTGGAGGGGGGACGCTACCTCTGTGTCACCGCACGCCAACGCCCCTCTAATTTAAACATCATATTATGTTAGATGTCCAGCTGTTCATTTCTCTTCGATACTCTGAACGCCTCATGGAGATTGCAACAACCGGGAGGTTGAACAGCGGAGGCCTGCTTCATGGTCTGTTGCGCATACCAACATCCAACACACGAATGTATAAGTTCAAGGCAGTTGACTGACAGAAATTTCTTATAGATAATGGTGTATCTGTGCTCCATATACAGAAATTGTCTGGGAAGCCATCACTACCTAAAATGTCTAGTTCTCGTCAAACATTCGAAAAATCACTCCTAAACTAAGCTCATTTACCGAGACGAACAAAGGCACAACTCTCAATATTTTTTGGTCTACACCAGTTCCTGGACGGCTCATTCTTATATATCATGGCTACATGGAGCACATATCCCCAGCTGTAAACCTTAAAGGCGATGCATTTCTCCTCTAATTAGTGATCATCAAACAAGAGGAGTGAATTAAAATATAAAAGTGTTTTGCAAGTTTTGTTCTCGGTGTTATGGCACCCAATACTTTTTAAATATCAGTTCTCCTAGTTCTTTTGTTGCCAATGTTGTGGTATGGATGATACGTGGCTGCTTATTTGGTACAGCTCTTAAAACCTTTTGGGGGGGGTTAAAGTTATGTATATCCGCAAATGTACTTGATAATAGCAACAGTTTCAATGCGGCCCAGTTATATGTGACTCTATTGACACATTTGAGAGATCATGACATAAATGATTTTAATTGAGGGAAGCTGGACGTTCAAAGACAAACATCTACCCTTTGTTACGTGACAACAATTGGCTTCGTTCTGTCAATGCCAGACACAAATCTCAACTGCTTGATTATTCGCATGAGATACTTACTCAAAGCATATTTCTGAGCTTTTGACGTTTCAGGATCGATACATGTATTCGGATCTTGATGTCAAAAGAGGATAGTACATCGGTGGAATT